>PVLC010000944.1:0-122414 GCA_004027655.1 Graphiurus murinus | reverse complement strand
GTGAAGATATTGTGGTATTTTAGCAATTTTATTTTTCAATTGCAATCAAGTGTGGAATAGAAAAGATGAGAGTGGACACCCTTATCTTATTTTCCAAATCTCTCAGGAAAAGCTGTGGGTGTTATCAGGCTAATGAAATTTTCTTCTAATTCTCTAATTTGTTATGCTTTTTTATTTCTTTACTATCAGTAGATATTGAATAATAATAAAAAGTTTTCTTTGACTCTTTGAAATCATTCTATGATTTTTTTCTTCTTTATTCTGTTAATGTGGTCAATTATGTCAGTTCATATTCAAATGTTTAAAAAAAAAAAAAAAGCTCTTGTTTCCTGGGGGTAAACTTTATTTGGTCATGATATATTTTTTCTTTTTCTTTTTTCTTGCAGCACTGGGGATGGAACCCAGGGGGCATTCTACCTCCAAGTGTGCTTTTTCTATCAATTAATTCACTTGAATAGTTTTTTTTTTTTTTCTGTAGGGTTATTTTTTAGAGATTTTTTGTTGTTGTTGTTGTTTTTTGCCTTACTGGGAATTGAACTCAGGGGCATTCTACCTCCGAGCTACACCCCCAGCCCTATTTTTTTTATTCTTTATTTTGAAACCGAGTCTCACTAAGTTGCAGAGTGCCTCACTAGGTAGCTGAGGCTGGCCGCGAACCCGGATCCTCCAGTCTCAGCCTCCCAAATGCTGGGATTACAAGAGTGCGCCACCACGCCCGGCTTTTTTTTAGAGATTTTATGTTTATATTTGTGAGATAAAACCTATATTTTTACTTTCCTATGAAGTTATCGGATTTTTATGTCAAGTTTACAGTAGCCTCATACAAAGAGTTGTAAAAATACCTCCTCTTTTTTCTTCTTCTGTAAAAAAATTGCTTAAGATGAGAACAATTTTCTTCTTTAAATACTTGAAAGGTAATTTGCTGCTGAAGCCATCTTGAACTGAATTACTTTATAGAAAATTTTTAAATTTTGGACTCAGTTTATGGAATACATACAAGCCTTTTTAAAATCTTTTTATTGCTTTTGTAACCAATATCTGAATTTAATTTTAAATTAAATCAATTAAAAACAGAAATGAATTTTATATTTGAGCTGGGTTTGGAGACACCTACCTACAATTCCAGCAACTTTAGAGTCTAAGGCAGGAAGATTACAAATTCATGGCCAGCCTGGATAACTCAGCAAGACCTTGATTTGAAATAAGAAAGCAAAAGGGCTGGGACGTACCTCAGCAGTAGGGTATCCCTGGATTCAAATCAAAGAACCAGAAAAAATGTTTGCATTTGAATTTAGAAATTAAGTTAGAATTGAACTAGGCTTTGTTTAGATAGGGTATTAGTCATCTATTGCTATGTAATGAGTTTCTCCCAAGCTTTGTAACTTAAAGCTTCTATTATCGCAGAGGTTTTGTAGTTCAAGGATTCTCATACAGCAGAGCTTTGTCCACTGACTCAAGGTCTGTTTCATATTCAATCAAGTTCTTGGTCCACTCCTGGATCACTCTTGGGGTGGTCCACAATATTCAGTTCCACGTGGTCTATTTGAATAAGAGCCTCAGTTCCTCACTGGCTGTGACCAGGAGCCAACCTCTGCTCTGTATCATAGATCCCTCCAAAGAACACCTTCCAACATGGCAGTGTGTTTCACCAGCGCCATCAGGCTAGAGGGCAGAAGAAAGAATTTAAGAAAAATAAATGTTATAGGCTCTTACAAACTAATCTTAAATGTGAAATAACAAACCCCTTCTCCACATTCTATTCAGTGAAAGTAAGCCATTAGGTCCAGGCTACTCTCAACAGAAGGGAACTCTGCAAAGCTATGAATACTGAGAGTTGAACATCATCCAGACTTTTTATCTAGATATTACATCAATAAGAGTTAAAATATCTTATCATAATATAGATTTGCAGCCAGATGTGGTGGTGCACTCTTGTAATCCCAGTACTTGGGAGACTGAGACAGGAGGATCACAGGTTTGAGGCCAGCCTCAGCTACTTAGTGAGACACTCTGCAACTTAGTGAGATCTGTTTCAAAAAGAATAAAAGACATGGCTAGGGTTGTAGCTCAGAGGTAGAATGCCCCTGGGTTTCATCTCCAGTATTGCTAATAACAACAACAACAATAATAATAATAATAATAATAATAATAATAATATAGACTCGCCAATGTTTACTTTAATTCTATTGATTTTTACCTCATGTAGTTTGAAGCTTTGGCATGTTCATTGTAAACTCTTATTTTTTTTCTTAATCGCTTACCCATTTATCATTACAGCATGTCTATCTTTATTTCAGTACATTATTTATTTCTTGAAGTCTAACTTATCTGACATTCATACAGACATTCTTACTTTCAGTCTTTATACTTTTGCGTGGTAGATACTACTTCATCCTTTACTCTCAATGTAGCCTACTTTTGTATTTCGCCTGTAAAAGCATCTTCCCTTTCATTTACTCTTTCAACATCCGCCTTTTAATTGAAGTATTTAAACCATTAACATTTCCTCTGGGGGAATCAATGGATTTACCGATTGCTGTTTCCCTGTGGGCAATGTGCTCTTTTTCTTTAGCTGCTTTCAAAATTTAGTTTTCATCCTTTGATCTTTAATAACTGCATTGTGACAGGTCCTTTTCGTTTCTTTCTTTGTATGATAATTTTTCTCTTCCTTTTCCTATACCTCGTGACCCGTTGTTGTATTTTCAAATTTTGGATAGCATCTTAAAGAGACACTGGATTCCATTATTTTCCCTTAAAATGTATTCAGATTTATATTGGCCTATAGTTAAGGTACCAAAGGAATACACAGACTTTTTAAATATTTTTACTGGTTTATTGTAATTATACAGCACAGTAAGATTGTAAGTGATATATTTATATATGAACAAATCACTCAGTGTGTTTTTCTTGGGATCCCAACCTGCTTCTCCCTTCGCAATACATGTTTGTGAGATTGGTAGTGATGTCTCATTTAGGGACATATGATCATGTGATCTGTCTCCTTCCTCACTCCTCCTTTTCCTTCTCCCCTTCTCTACATCCTCTTCCAGTATTCTACTGCTCTCTCTTCTCATTTATCTGAAGTCTCTTTTCTTTCTATTTTCTCTCTAGCTTTCCTATACGGGAGAAAACATATTACTCTTGGCTTTGCAAGATGGGCTGATCTCACTAAGCGTAATGTCCTCAAGTTCCATCATTTTTCTACAAACGACATAAATTTGTTCTTTATGGCTGAGGAAAACTCCAGTATGTATACATACTACATTTTCTTTACCCACTCATTGGTTGATGGACATCTAGGTTGGTGCCATAATTTGGCTATGTGAAAGTTAGAGTACTATAGTGATATTTCCATACCCATGCTTATAGCAGCACAATTCATGATTGCCAAATTACAATGGCCAAACCAACCTAAGTATTCATCAACCGGGATTTTTTATTTTAAGCCCTCACTTGGGGAATTCTTCAGAGAGATGTCACAGTCCCAACCCTCTGTTCCCATATTTCTAGTTTGTAGCCCTCAATCCTAAACTGTGGCTTTCCTTTATTCTTTGTATTAGTTTGTCATTTAAGTGGCTTACACACCGGAGATTTAGTTTCTCCCAGTTCTGAAGGCTGAACTTCTATTGGTGGGGCAGGTTTCTCTGAGGCCTCTCACCTTGACTTGGTTAGAAACCATAAGCTAAGAAAGTAGATGATACACTAGAAAAAGAGGTCAGATCAAAATTCTAAAGCAAAATAAAACAATATGATGGTGATGTGGTCAAATATTTAGGATTAGGGGGAAAGCTGAAGCTGAGTCTTGAAAGATGAGGAAAAAAATCAGCATTGATTTGGTGATTCTCCCTACAAATGTTGACTGATTGTGAGGGCTGCATATTTAATTAACCATTAATGATTATTATGTTTTTTGCTTTTTTTAAACCGACTATGTAGCGGGGCGTGGTGTCGCACGCTTGTAATCCCAGCATTAGGGAGGCTGAGACCGGAGGATCCGGGTTCGAGGCCAGTCTCAGCTACCTAGTGAGGCACTCCATAACTTAGTGAGACCTGGTTTCAAAATAAAGAATAAAAAATAGGGCTGGGGGTATAAGTCGGAGGTAGAATGCCCCTGAGTTCAATCCCTAGTACCGCAAAGTAAATAAATAAATAAATAAATAAATAAATAAATAAATAAATAAATAAACCTGACTATGTTACTCAAAAGAATTTATGGCGAGGTTAATTTTTTGTTAATGAATCCAGCTTTCCTTTCTAGAGTCACCGTATAAATGTTTATAATATATACTCTTGATTTGAAGAAAAATCTCTAGGTGTTTTAACTTCTAACCAATTGAAACCCAATGTAAAATGCTCAAATTACTATCCTGAAAATTCACAGATATTAACTGATTTTTAACATTGATATATATATATATAAAATAACAAATATAACATATATATATAAACTAATATTTATATATATATAAACTAACATAAGTATTAGAAATAAAAGAAAAGCTACTCAAAATAAAATATGTAAGTACTCGGTTTTAACTATGCTAAAAGAACTAACTAAATATCCATACACTTGTCTCTATGTGAATCATTAATATAAGTGTGATGCTATAGAAACAAACTGATACAGGAGTGTTATCTTTTGAGGTATGAACTACTAGCCCTTAGTCATATGGACAACTTTGGTCAATTTCTAAAAAAAAAAAAATAGAAAGGCTTCCAATAATTTGCATTTCTGCTAAGTTCAATATGTATTAAAACCATAGAAAAGTGCTTAAAATGTGGCCATTTGGGCTTAGGTACTTGTGAACAAATTCTTAACAACAAGGAATGACTAAGGAGACCCTAAACAACCAGGAAGGAGGCCAGCAGTTCTTTCTTGTGTAGCGTTGTCCCAAATGTCCAGAGTTTGTGGCTTGTGACCACTAAGTGCTCATGATAATCAGAAAATACTCTCTCATACATTCTAAAATACCTTCCTCAGAGGCAGTAAGAAACATTGGCCTAGATGTTTGGTGTAAAATGAAAATTTTGCTGAAAAAAATTTTTAGAGTAGCTCAACTCTGCTTTAAACTGTATCTAGAAAGTCTGGAAGAATAACAATATTAAGAACTTCGCTCTTCTATTCCTTTTTTTTTTTTTTTTTTTTTTTTTTTTTTTTTTTGCAGTACTGGGGATTGAACTCAGGGGCATTCTACCTCTGAGCTATACCCCCAGCCCTATTTTTTATTCTTTATTTTGAAACAGGGTCTCCCTAAGTTGTGGAGGGCCTCACTAAGCAGCTGAGGCTGGCTGCAAACCTGGATCCTCCGGTCTCAGCCTCCCAAATGCTGGGATTACAAGCGTGCACCACCACACCCGGCTTCCCTCTTCTATTTCTTGGGTCTCATTTTCTGAAGTTCCCCCACCTTATTCCTGTCTTTTGGCCATAAACCAGCCAGTGTGAAAGTCCACTGCTTTACCTACTCGAAGCCTATCAGATCTGCATTGCTGCTAAGTTAAATCATCGCATAAAGTTATTTTTTCTGTCATGAAGATTCTGCGCCCAAACTCACACTCCACAATTCGGTGTCTTCTTTCTGCATATGCAATGCATCAGCGCCTTTTGATCTAGATTTCTGACCTACTGACCAATTCTGACGAGTAATCTTGCCCTTCTCTCCATCTAAGCAGCCAACATAGAACTTGAGCATTTGATTCCCAGGCCGTGACCTCTGATACCTGCAGAGCCTTCATTAGACCCCCGCAGATCTCAGAGTCCTCTGCTCAGCACAACTCCTGGCTTCATTATGTCTTCAGGAAACTCAGCTCCTACCAAGCATGCCTTCTCCTGCAGCTGCTGGAAGACCTCAGATTCTTTTTCCTCACTATGCTACAATGTCCTATCATGAAACACAAAATTCATGGTGGAAGCAAAAACAACGAGAAAACATTGTGAGAAAAGGAACTGAATGAATGGACCAACATTCATTCAAGCACACACACGATTAGAAAGAAATGAGGGCATTTGAGTGGAATCGGCTCTGATTGTTAGTATCTTGGGGTGCTCCCTTGTTTTCTCTTACCCAATAAGCACCATTTACAGTTAAACATTGTAAGGATAGGGAATTCATCATCTTATCTATTGTTCCATAGTAAATAAGTATAGACCAGTGCTGAAGGAAAGAATATGCTCAATAAACACTTGCTGGGTGAGTGAATGAATGAATGAATGACAACATTGAATGCATTTTGGCAATGGTAAAAAGGAAGTCTTCATGAAATGTGAAATTTTGAATCAAATATGAAAGTGACCTGTAGGTTGATCTTAAAGAAAATGGTTAAGACAAATTAACAGACCACTTTGCACGCCTTCAGAAATGTAGTCGTATGTTTAAGTAACAAATGCCATTGTTATTTGTACCTGGGATTGAACCCAAGGGCATTGTAACTCTGAGTTACTCCTCCATCCCTTTTTAGTTTTTTGTTATTGAAATAGAGCTTTGCTAAGTTGCTGGGGGTCTTTGCTAAGTTGCTGAAGCTGGCCTCAAACTGATCAGGCTCCTATCTCAGCCTCCCAAACACACCACCATGCCCAGCAAATGCCATAAGTTTAATGATCAATACCCAAAGGTGTTTACTAGCATCCGAAATATATACATGCACATCATTGAGATGACACCTCTGAGTTACTATTCCCGAGAATTTGATTTAAAGTTTAGACTGTGAATTTTAAAGACGTGTTTAAACTCTCCCTGTTTAAATACAGGACAGCAACAATAATCACTCACATAGTTTTATTTTTGAATGTGATTTTTTTTTCTTTTTGGTTATTAATGGGTAGTGTGCTTTATTTATTTATTTATTTATTTATTTATTTATTTATTTATTTATTTATTTATTTATTTTTTGCGGTACTGGGGATTGAATTCAGCGGCATTCTACCGCCGAGCTACACACCCCCAGCCCTATTTTTTATTCTTTATTTTGAAACCGGGTCTTGCGAAGTTGTGGAGTGCCTCACTAGGTAGCTGATGCTGGCCTCGAACCCAGATCCTCCCGTCTCAGCCTCCCAAATGCTGGGATTACAAGCGTGCACCACCATGCCCGGCTAGGTAGTGCACTTTAAAAGTTACAGAAGAGCCGGGGCATGGTGGTGCATGTTTATAATCCCAGTACTTGGGAGACTGAGATAGGAGGATCACAGGTTCAAGGACAGCCTCAGCAAGTAATGAGACTCTCATCAACCTAGTGAGATCCTGTTTCCAAATAAGAAATAAAAAAAAACACAAAAAACAAAAATCAGGCTGGGAGTGTAGCTCAAAGGTAGAAGCCTCTGAGTTCAACCCCCAGTAACATACACACACACACACACACACACACACACACACACACACACACAAAGTTACAGAAGTTGTATCTTCTAACAAAATATAATGCTATATTTAAATAACTTTGACTCACATTAAGGATGTAATTCTCCTAAAATTGGTAGATTTTTGAGCTATAAAATAAGAAACATACATTTATAAAAAATATATTGTATCATTAGATTCTGTTCTTAAAAACTAAGTAAGTTGTCAGGCATGATGGCGCATGCCTTTAATCCTCGTACGTGGAAGGCTGAGACAAGAGAATAAGAGGTTATGACCAGTCTCAGCAATTTAACAAGACTCTCAGTAACTTGGAGAGACCCTGTTTCAAAGAAAAACAAAATAGAGTTCAATCCCCAATACCAAAAAAAAAAATTAAAAGAATTATGTAAAAAGCCAGGCGTGGTGGTGTATGCTTGTAATCCCAGTACTTGTGAGGCTGAGATCTGAGGATCCGATCCAGGTTTGTGACCAGCCTCAGCTACTTAGCAAAGGCCCTCCAACCTCCACAAGTTAGTGAGACCCTGTTTCCAAATAAAGAATAAAAAATAGGGTTGAGGATGTAGCTCGGAGGAAGAATGCCCCTGGGTCCAATCCCCAGTACTGTTAAAAAAAAATTGTAAAGCTTCCATCTAAAAATATATTTGTTTCAAATAATGAAGTGATTTTTTTTAAATCAAAAGATACAGTACTTGGAGCCGGGCGTGGTGGCGCACGCTTGTAATCCCAGCATTTGGGAGGCTGAGACCGGAGGATCCGGGTTCGCGGCCAGCCTCAGCTACCTAGTGAGGCACTCCGCAACTTAGTGAGACTCGGTTTCAAAATAAAGAACAAAAAATAGGGCTGGGAGTGTAGCTCGGAGGTAGAATGCCCCTGAGTTCAATCCCCAGAACCACAAAAAAAAAAAAAAAAAAAAAAAAAAAAAAAAAAAAAAAAAAAAAAAAAAAAAAAAAAAAAAAAAAAAAAAAAAAAAAAAAAAAAAAAAAAAAAAAAAAAAAAAAAAAAAAAAAAAAAGATACAGTACTTGGTACTTAGATGTGATTTCTAAACAAAACAAACAATAAGGAATTCACATTTCACATTGTTTGCTGTAACTTGAAAGTGATGAAATAATAATTTTCTGGCATCATGGTGAATTTGTGAATTCACAGTATCCCTTTCTGCAGGAACTATCAGGCACAGGAGCAAAAGATGGCAGCAGTGAGTCATCTCCAGTTCGAGCGAGCATCACACAGGATCATTCGGCTTTAGTTTTCAGCATCATCTAATTGTGAATTTAATAATACTTCAAGTTACAAAGCATTCCAGGAGAATAGCAGTCGTAAATGTTTCCATGAAATGGGGTCTAGTGCAAAGTAAATCAAAGTCGTCCGGGACATTACTGCTGTTTCTTAAGTGCCCCCCTCATCCTTTCCTGAGGAAGTCTGTACGGGTCATTGCCAAGGGCACAATTAGTGAAAAGGTTTTTTTGCAATTGCTCATCTGGAAAATAACTCTAAAAAACCTTTGGAAAAAACGTTTTCATAATCTTGGATCTACCTGGGCATGAAATACACATATACTTTCTATGGATCTTATCTTCATTTTTAACCCAAAGAGTAACTGATCTCTTTTTAACATCTTCCTCTCCCTCTCCCACCCTGACTGACTTCTCATCTTCTTCATTGTCGTCGTCGTCGTTGTCCTCCTCCTCCTCCTCCTCTTCCTCCTCCTCCCAGTCTTCGTGTGTGTGGGTGGGTGGGGGGTACTGGGGATTGAACCCATTGGTGTTCTATCTCTGAGCTACACTCCCAGCCCTATTTTATTATTTCTTTTTGTTTTGTTTTGAAACAGGGTCTCACTAAGTTGCTAATGGCATCACTAAGTTGATGAGGTTGGCCTCCAATCTGAGATCCTCCTGCCTCAGCTTCCCAAGTACTGGTATCACAAGCTTGTGCCACCATGTCTGGCTTTGTCTGACTTCCTGATTTAAAAGATTCAAAGAGAAAAACAGAGAAACAGCAGGCAGAGGCTAAAGTTGGGAACAAGAGCTTTTTTTTTTGTACTAGAAATTGAATCCCAGAGGTTCTACCTCTGAGCTACACCCTCAGCCCTTTTACACACACACACACACACACACACACACACACACACACACATACATACATATATACACACACATACACACACACAGGGTCTCACTAAATTGCTGAGGCTCTCACTAAATTGCTAAGACTGTCCTGGAATCTGTAAATCCTCCTGTTTCAGCCTCCCAAGTACTGGGATTATAGGTATGAGTCACCACACCTGGATTCAAAGACTTTTTTTTTAAAAGAATAATGTGTTCTGATATATATGTTGCTGCTAATTTGTTTCATACCAAGTGCTCAATGTAATTGATTTGTCTTTCTGAGATCTATAATAAAAGAAATAATATGGTTCAGTGTGTAATAAAAATGCCCTGCATGTCTTCCTTCACAGGAATTAGGGAATTTTAATATCAAACTAGCTTTAAAAATTGGAGCCACACCAGAGAACTCTTTTTGCAGGTGAGACCAAGCATGCCCAACCCTGACGTCTGAGTAATACTAGCAGTGTACATTTGCACTGTTGTCAATAGCCCTTGCTTAATCTGCGCCTTCATTTGTGCTTACCTATTTAACTTGTTTAAAACTTCTCTACTCTTACCTCAACTAACATTTTAACTTACTACAAAGTATGATAGAGAACAGCCCTGATTAAATATTCAAGTCATCGCACTTTGTTGGATAATCTCTTTTAACACAAAATAGAGCACATTGTTACTGAGATTCAAAAGCCCCCCAAATCCCTCTTATTACAATCCCCTGCATTCTGTCCTGCTTATCTGTGTGCGGGAAGCCAGCTCTGAGAAGGGAGGGAGGGAGGGAGTGGAGAAGATCACAACCTCACACAGTCTGGGACCTGGAGGATCCGGAACATTGAGCCATGACATAATTAGGTAGCTCGTTTCTCCTGCCCCCTGGGCAAGCTGTGCTCTGCTGGGTACCTCTTGTGGATGCAGTAGGAACGAGCCCCTTCAAAACTCCTGAAACGGAGGGACACAGGCTAAGGCCTGTAGGACTTCTTTGGCACATGCCAAGGGTCTTGTTTTCCAACAAGACTTTCAGTGGAGTGACCCCCGCTTGCTAAATTTCACAGCGAGAAATGCGTAGAGAAGTCCCGATGGCGTCAAGGAGCTGTCTAACCATGAGGTGATGTGGAAAGCCCGTCTGAAAAGGAAGAAAGCGATGTAGACTGAACAGGAAGATAGTTGAGTGTTTCTATTTTAGCTTAGGGGAAAGGGCGGGGGAATAGAGGAGGAAGGGAAGGTGGGGGAAGCGTAGAAGTAAACCACCAAGAAGAGGTGGCACAAGAGAAAGAGGAGAAGTTCTCCTCCTAACCCATTCGCGTTCCAGACCGGCCAAGGGTCTTCCTGGCAAGAAGTTCACTTACATTCCAGATTCCAAACCAGAATGGTGTTTGCTAAGGGGCAAAGTCCCTCCACCTGTGCGGAACATGTCATCAGGACCCTGGAGGAGCTGGGAGGATGGGGCCGGCGCGGTGAAGAAGACATCTCTCTGACAGATGTCACCGGCCTTTGCTCTAGAACCACGCGGCCCACCAGCACGCACGGCCGGCTAGCCTGGTCCCCCTGGTCCAACTGTCTCAAGCTGTCCTAGGACCCTCTCTGTCCAGGCCCTTTGCAGACTGATATCTGCCCCCAGCAGAATCAACTGTTTGCAGCTTGTGCGTGAACGAGGGGAAGGAACCGACCCTTAGAATCCCGGTCCAACCCGGGATTCCATCCATCCCCGGTCGCTTCCAGCTTTCGCCTGGCTCCCGAGCCTACTCCCATCTCAAGTCCAGAGTGTGCATTCCCAAGGATGCTCGGCCCTCTCCCAACCCGCGCGGCCTCCTCCCCTCTCTGAGGCTGCCGCCGCCGCCGCCGCCGCCGCCGCCGCCGCCGCTGCTGCTGCGAAAACCAGAAGTGGAGTGCGCGCGGCGAAGCGCTGCGCTCTGGCGGCGGCACTGGGCATGCTCGGCACCCGGGGCCGGTTTCCGCGGCGGGGCGGACGCTCCATCACTAGCCGGGCGCCCGAGCCGGCCGCCGAGGCTTAGGTGGAGGCTGAGGCTGCCGCGCGCCGCGGGAGGAGCCTCGCCTTCGGCGGCGGCGGCGGCGCAGGTGGCGCGGGGCGCAGCTCGGGAGCGCACGGCGCCCGGCGGCCCCAGGCTCGCGCCCGCGGCGGCGGCGGCAGCCGGCCGAGCCCAGCGGAGCGGAGCGCAGCGGAACAGCGGGCGCGGCGGCGGCGGCGGCTCTCGCAGCCCGGCCCGAGGAGCCCGCGGAGCCGGGCAGGGGGCGCTGCGATCGTCGCGCTCCGAGGGGCGGCCGGGCCGGGCGCTGCGCACGGGCGTCGGGAGCCGCCTCTCGCCCGCGGCGCTCGCCCCTGCTCCCCGCCAGCATCCCCGGTCCCGCGGCCGCGCTCACACAACAAAGCGGGAGATGCAGCTGCAGCCGGGCAAGGTCCTGACCTTGCCCTGAAGACGGGCGGCGGCGCGCACGCCTCTCCCCGGGACTGAGCAGCTGTCTCCGGCGGCGGGTGCATGTTCGCCAGGAAGCAGCCGGGCGCCGCGCCGTTCGGTGAGTTGCCTTTGCGGGGCGGCTGCGGCCGGGCGCATCCTCCTCCTCCTCCTCCTCCTCCTCCGCGGCGCCCTCCTCCTCCTCTTCCTCCTCCTCCTCCTCCTCCTCGCCGCCCGTGGGGCTGGTCCTCGGCTCCGGCCCGGCTGGCGGCGGCGGGAGGACCGCGATCGCGCGGGTCCCCTCTGGGAGGACGGCGCTGCCGGGAACCGGGTCCGGGGTTAGTGCCTTTCTCGGAGCGATTACCCTTCCCTGCGTACTTCCCTTCCCCGCCACCCCTCTCTCCCCCCCGAGGAGGCGTATATAGGGCAACACCGACAATACCGCTCCCCGCCCGCCACCCTCCAGAACAGACCCGTGGCGTTCATGACGTCCCTAATATACGGGAGAAGACGGGGTGGGGGCGGGGAGGACTTCCCTCCAGTCCCTTGCCCTTATGCTGCTCAATGTCATTACGATGTTTGGCTAGAACAAAATGGAAAGACTTAGTCGTCTGCGTCCAGGTCCACGGCCTTTTCTTCAGTGGGGCGCCGCTTGCCAGACCCAGAGACCCTTTGGTCTATATTTAGCGGTTTCCGTGGACGCGTTTTCGGCTCCATTCACAGGTTTCCGGGGCTCCTGTGTTCTGACAATAGAGAGCCAGGCGCTGGGAAGCGCCGCCTGAGACGCAGGTTTGGAAATCTGTGCGTTGCATGGGCATGGGAGATGTGCGACGCGATATTTGGGTGATTCGTAATTAATGGCTGAAAGCAAAGCTGCTTTTCCTCTCCCGCACCCCCCTCCCCCGCCACCCCGACCTTCTTCCTCTTCTGGTGTGTAATGTGTTTTCATCGATTGCTGCTAGCAGGTTTGAACCACTCCACTCAGAATTAAGTCACTAGAAAGGTGGTGGTCTGGGTGGGAGGAAAATGGACTTGGAGATTTTTGGGGTGTGCGTGCCGTGTGTGGTTGGTTTTCCCACAAAGAACAGTTACTTCCCAGATGCTCAAAGTTGTGCTTCGCTGTGCATGTGGGGGTGATGAAGGGTGTGGAAGATGAGAAAAAGAGGGGCAGTCTGTGGTTGCCAGGTGTTTGTGTTTCCCTCATTTAAACACATTGGCTTATCTCTGGCTCTGAAAGGTATTGAGAGCGTGCATGCCAACTGTTCTCCAGCAAATATATGGGCTTAGAAAAGAGGTGTGTTAGAAGCCCAACGTTAGACCTGACAGGCGTGGACTTTCACTTTTAGGGACGGTGTGACCAATATTAAAGGTTCTGGGCATTTTCTGCAATGACTTCTATGAAAATGGGGAGGTGCTGAAACTACCCAGGAGTTATCTTATTGTACACCTTGCTACCGATGGCAGTTGAGTTGGTCTCTGCTGGTGGGCATTCACCTACATAAGGATAAGGCTTCTGAGCTGTAATACTTCCAAAATGTCCACGGAGAAGCGTTTGATGCAACACATATCCGAATACAGAGATGAATCTGTGCATGGTTGGTGGGGGGCTCACTTTATTAGAAGTATGAGAGACAGGGGCGTGTATCCTCGGATAGCGACTGGATGCTTACAACTGCCCTGAGATCTCTTTCCTTAGCCTCTCTCTGCCACATGCAGAATCCATTGTTAATGATGCTGGGAAAAAATGTTAAGTGCTACCCTTACTGGTCTGTGGCTTGTAAGGTCTCCGGCTTGAATGAAGATGATTGCATTCAGAGTTAGATGTTGAAATTCGGAAGGCCTGTAATTACACTAATAACCAGTCAGCCTTGCAGAAGGACTAGTAGGGTCTATGGGGCTGGAGTTAACTGAACGCTGTGATTAGTTTTCACCAATATTGCTTTAGCGTCACCTTATTCACATTCAGAGAACTTTCCACGGGCACTTTGGACACACTGTTGTGCCCCTTGCATTGTTTTAATATGTAATTTCTTGAGAAAGACGGCATTCTGTGAAGTAGAAATGCATGTCTCCTTTTTTTTTTTTTTTCCTTTTGAGTCTAGTGTTTTGGCTTTAAAGATGATTCTTAAAGGACTATAACGGAGTAGTGGATATTGCTCTGTGCCTCTGTGTGCATCCAGAGAGTGGCTGATGGGCATGTGAAAAATTGCGTGATTTGTATATATGGCTTTTATGCTATATTGTGGACTGAAAATGATAGTACCTGATTGAATGGGAATTGTAACAAGTACAGGAGGTTGTTGCTCTAATCAAATTGCCATAGTCTTGTGCAAAGGGGTTATTTAATTTGGTGTATGTTTGTCTAGTTGTCTAACCCAGTCATTATAGATGTCACTAATGTTTTCATTGTTTGTAATAAAAGTCAGGCACTGTCAAATTACAGTATTTCCATCCACTTCACATTTCTCACAGTAGAGTAGAAGCCAGTTCTTTTTCCTGGGGAAATGGTTCATCAGGGAGAGAAAAAAAAAAAAAAAACTGAAATCCAAAGGATATTAGTTGGAAAATGCCATTTATAGTTTTGTTAAATAATTTCTAAGGGTAATATCACTTTCATAATGGACTCTAAAATTAAAAATGAGGCTATAATATACTCAAATATAGTATTACTTTGGGCATATAATTGAACATGTGGTGCGTTTTCTGAAAATTTTCTAGAATTTGCTATTTTCTGTTGTTTTTTATCAAAGTTTTCTTTTATTATACTTGCATTTTTGTGGGATTGGTGAGGAGTTTTGCCAAGTAATTTCACCAGATTGTCTTTAGGAAAGAAGACATCAAAGTTATATGTAAAATAACTTGCAATTCGTTTATAAGGTCAGGTATGCTTTGCATGGAACAATGTATCTAGTTGTTAAAAGTCAATTCAATTAAAATAGAAAGTGTTACATCTGAACTTCCAAAAGTTGCCTTTTTTTTCTTCCTTCATGATTATTCACAGAAGATGGACACACCCATTTGTGGTTGTTTCTCTGTGTGAACCTTATTTTTGCTTTTTTTCAGAGGGCAACTAGTGATGCCAGCATTATGCTTCCTAACTAGTTTTCATTTTTTAAAAGATCCCACATAGTTGGGAGTACTTAAACTCACATGCCATAATTTAGACAGTGTTAACCAAGTGTAGACTGCTGTTTTTTTTTTTTTTTAACTAAGTAACTTCAATTTTTACCTCGTTATAAATTTTATCTGCTAATTATATGTGTAGTATATTTTTAAGCCAGGTATTTTGGTTGACGATGTGGTACAATGGTTCTCCATGGCTGGTTTCTGAGCCAAGAACACACTTTCAAGTCAAATGTTCCCCCTCTCTTCCATGATGGTTTCCATCATTCAGAAGTGTTTCCAGGGTCACGGTACTTTGCTGGCTTTGTGATGGGTTCCGTTGTTGTTCTGTGTGAAAAGTTAATTTGATGGGGAACAGTTCATGATACTTGTTGCTGGCTTCAAGTTTACCTGATTATATGCCACAGCCGTGGCTTTTTATGTTACTATAAAACATTAAACATGTCATAGATAAATAGTTTCTATCACATTGTCTGCCAATCTAGCCTACTGATTAATAAACTACCTGATTGGGCTTAATGAATCCAATTATATTCACAAGTAGTATCTCGAACACTGGAGGAAACTCATAGAGATATTTTATCTTACTGTGATTTTACTCCATTAAATGTTAAGGATCATAACAAAAAGGTGCCTTTTTGACACTTCCAGTTGTTTATCTTCTGATTACATAACAGTTAAGAGGAATTTCAAGCTTTATATCATGGTTAATTGATTTGTAGGAAATATCTTAGCTTTATTAGGATATTGAAGTTATACTTTGTATCAATTAGTTCTTGACAAATTGAGAATAATGGCTAAATCAGTGAAACAATGCTTCCTAAAACCTTTTCATTTTAGACATTCACCTGTGTCCTTTAAAGTTATCTGTGAAATAACAAACTTACTATATTATGTTTTCCGTGTATTACATATTCTAATGGATTCCAGTATTCCATATAAATGGAAACACAAACAGGTTGTAGGGCAGAGCCCAACTTTTATTCTAAAAATATAGTTCTGATTTGAAATAGCAATTATTAGAAAAATAAGTTTCAACAGTATACCATTTTATTTTCTGCTTCCAGTGGGTAAGGAGATGAGGGTAAACACTGGTTTTCAGTGAATTTCAACTCTTTTTCTTCTTAGCTGTGTGTTCTTGATCATTTTTGTGATCCTCTGACATTAACTCAGTTTATTCAGCTATAAATGGGTATAAGTCAGAATATCTCAAAATACTGGTTAGAGAATAAAGCAAGTAAGTGCATGCATGGGTAAGTGGCTTGCAAGTTGTAAATATTTACATAGACATAAGAAATATATTTACATTTTAGATTATTTGTTTCAAATTTGTGTTACTAAGTAGGTCATACCCTCTTTAACCAAGGCTATTAAATAGATATACCATCTCCCTAACTTTTAATACTGTGTAGATTTGCATATAAAATGACACATTTTCTATTCTGAGACATACCATTTCTTTATGTATTGAAATATATAACAGTTAAGCTAAAAGAGAAGTAAATTATATCTCCCAGGACCATTCTTTAGGAAAATATTTTAACTTAATAATCAGAAATTATAAAACTTTGATATTCTTTATTACTGTTACATTAGTCACCTGATTAAGATCAAATTTTCTCCAAAGATTAATGTAGCACAAAGAATATCGCAGTTTAATAAGTCTCACAATATGAGGTCAAATATTAAACATTTGCTCAATTTACAGTTTAGAGCCACAGAGTATGAATCCCAACATAACATCATTGGGACAAAGATTAAAAACAAAACAAAACAAAAACCCTCAGGCAGCAAAAGTTATTAAATAAAGAGAAGACACCCCTCCCCCCAGTTAAAATCAACTCCTTGACAAGCAACAGTAACAACAAAAGCTTTAACAAAGCCACAAAACAAAACCAAGATAGCTCAAGTGTGTGCATTGGAACCTTTTTAAACATAAGTTGTAGTTTTCACTTTTCCCATTACTCTTAGGATCTGTAGTGAAGATGTAGAAGTAACTGATTCCTCCAGGCTTGAAGATGCCTGGAAATCTTTGGCATCATCAAACCCAGAGGAGTTTGATATAAACTATGATCTTCAGCAACATCATTTTTAGGATAATCACACTTTGATGTATCTTGGAGTTTGTTACTGAATATGACCTGTGTAACAGGGGACTAATTTATCTTCACTCAGAAAAAACATTTTGACAATAAATGTGGTTATTTATATTCAAATTTATGTTTTGTTGTGGGAACTGCCAATTATGTGACTAGAGTAAAATACATGTTTTAATAAAAAGCGTTTCTGTTTTCTTTTTTTTTTTGATCAAAGTAAGCAGGTGAGCCGATTATATTTGGCTAAATAAATATAAGTATCAAAAACTCAACAACTTAGAATGATATGACATGTTACTTCCTAAAACAGATAGTTTACAGCATTAGATTATGAGGAACAGTTAGTTCTATCATAGAAATTAGTAAATACATTTATCCTGCTTAGGTAAGGACTGGAGTTTTCTTATTAGTATTTTTTTGATTAATGCATATGATTATCACAACTGTTATTAGAAGTTTGATTTAAAAGATATGTATTAGTTAAAATGCATTTTGTTATGTTGTGTATAATTTATCATTTTGGTTTAGGAATCTCTTCATAATCTTATACTGCTCATTTTAGTTTCTCTTCTCATTTAAACAGGCAACAACATAAATCACAGAAATGTATATATTTACTTCAAAAATTGTAAAATGGATATAGATGTGGATTGTTGATGTTTTTAAGGAACCATCTAAATACTCTTTCCTGCCTACCCCTCATGAGATTCTAAGCAAGTTGGGATACTGCAGGGTAGATAAAGGAATGGCCACCATTGATTAGACGTAGCTTCAGTGACACCTGAATGACATCCTAGGTGCCTGGCCTTCCTTCCTTCCTCTCTCATCATAGAGACAGAGCTCCTTCTGAGCTGGTAGAAGCCATCCTTGCTCTCTGCACACAGGGAGATCTCCAGAGGAAAAAGAAAGAGGCAAGCAAGTCAAGCTACTACTTTATTCTTCAGAGGCAGAAACAGTGAAAGACTGGAGAGGGGCCAGAAGTGTTTCATTAATTAAGTTCCCTTTACCTGGAAGGAAATATCAGAAGTAGAGAAGAAGTGTTCCCCATTGACATGGCTTATAAAGAATTCTGGTTGATAGAATTCTGGATATAGTAGCTTCATAGTACTTCACTTAGTAGTTGAGCTCTTTAAATATTTCATGGTATTTTGACATGATATTAGGAATTATCAGGGGAGTGTCCAATGTCCTGGTTGATTTATAATGAGGATGATCCCTGCAATTCAATTGATTTATGTATAACTTTAAAATAACTTACTCTTAGTATTTCTTCCCTACTTTCCATGTTAGTTTTTAACTGCCAATCATTAAAAGGCCTTGTAAATGGTAAAAATTCAACATAAGAAGGTCAGTGTCAAAATCTGACTTCCCAAGTCATGTATAAGTGATGACCCAGGCTACCTATTATCTGTAACATATTCTACCTCAGTGCAGATAATTAAAGTTTGGCTGGTGTTTAATGTTTCAGTATTAATAGGGGTATCAAAGATTGTTTCTTAAGAAGAAAAACATTGTATTTCCTAATAGATACAATGTTTTCTTTGACTCTCTGCATGGATACTCAACCTAGAAATGCACACTTTTTAAAATAAATTTTATTCTTCTCTATCAAATGTTTTATTTGGACTTTCAAATATTAGAGAAACAGTTCAGTCATTACCTTCAGCAATACTGGATAATTTAGTTTCCAGGAAGAGTAACTTCTTTGGTAGCAAATCAAGTTGTCCAAATATAAAAGATCTTCAAACTGGGCATGGTGGCGCATGCTTGTAATCCAAGTACTGGGGGGGCTGAGATGGGTGAATTTCAGGTTCAAAGCCAGCCTCAGCAGCATAGTGAGGCTTTCTGCAACTTAGTGAGACTCTGTTTCTAAATAAAAAATAAATAGGTCTGTGGGGTATAGCCTGGAGGTAGAAGGCCTCTGGTTTCCATTCCTAATACCTCCACAAAATAATAAATAAATAAATAAATAAATAAATAAATAAATAAAATATCCTCAATTCAATTTTCCATTGTTAACATTGTCCTCACTGGTGTAGGACATGGTCTTTGGCGCCATAAGGATGTTGGGTGAGGAAGAAGAGGGACTGTGCCAAAAGGGAGATGAGGAGAGTATCAAAAGTCTAAGGGGCAGTACACATTTTTTCACATTTACCCAGGAAATGGCAGGTTGTATGGGAAGGCTTGAGCTGGTATCAATAAACCTGGGTCAGGTTTATTGTAAGACTCAAGTTGATTTGGAAAAGAGTAATGTTTTAAAACCCATTGCAGGTGCATGGATATATTATACCATTTCTAACTAGAGAATATATAAATATATGTTATATTTCAAAGGATAATTTTATGGGGAATATTCATGATACATAAGGCTAAAAAGAATATCAAGGAAAAAAAAACCCAAAACCAAAAACAAAACAAACTATGCAGAATATGATACCCAGCACACATACCCAACTACCCCCCCCCCATACACACACATACACCAATGCAAGAACACAGTGTTTATGGCAGGGTTTCAACTGTTTAATTCTTTGTATAGTATTTTTCCATTACACATATCATAGTTAATATATATTACATAGTATGCTGAAAAAAATTATTCCTTTAAATTTTTGAAAACAGTATTATATATTTGCTTTGGGATGTTTCACTATTAAATTTGGTATGCATTGTGTAGGTTTAACAAGTTGGTATTACCTTTAGAACTCTACAGCATAGTAGTGAAATGTTTTTCTCCCTTTTAAATAATGTTTTATTAATGTTTTCATTTTAAAAATTATTCATTTCATTAAATTATTTGAAAATATATAAGTGATAAAAAGATCTTAAGTTCATGCCTGTCTCAAGCCCCAGACATGACCCTAATTTTGACATGTGATAGTCCATATACATTTAAATATGACTTTAGTATGATTGTTCATATTCTATTTTGTTACCTTTTTTAACATGTAAGGCAGCCTTTCTCCTATAATTAGCAATTCATTTTTTAGTGTCTGTTTCCCATGCCTTTATGTAACATCATTTACTTAAATAACTCTCTATTTTTGGAGATTGATGGCATTTTCATTTTTGGCAGTATTTTTGATGCTGTGATTAGAATTCTGTTAGCTAACTTCTTTTCATCAGGTTACTTGCTTTAGATTACTTCCTAGGACTGTTTTTTTTTTTTTTTTTTTTTTTTTTTTTTTTTTTTTTTTTTTTTTTTTTTTTTTTTTTTTTTTTTTTTTTTTTTTTTTTTTTTTTTTTTTTTTTTTTTTTTTTTTTTTTTTTTTTTTTTTTTTTTTTTTTTTTTTTTTTTTTTTTTTTTTTTTTTTTTTTTTTTACCACTGTTTCTACATGTTGTTAAGGTGTCCTCGAGAAAGGTTTTATAGTTTATGTTTCTATCAGCAAGGCATGAATGTGCCAATTTTACCATGATTTTGAAAACAGTGGGTATTATAATTAGAGGAAGAAAAAAAAAAACCCTTTCCAATTTCTTAGGGGAAATTATGTTTCCTGTGATTTAACTTGCTTCCTTCTGAATATTGCTATGGTTAAGTATTTCATTAGTTTGCTGCCCACTTTTAGTTCTTTTGTGAATTGTCTTTTTGTATCTTGTACATATTTCTCATTTAGTCTGGTTACTTCTTTTCTACTGATTTATGTTGTTTGTAGCAATTATTTCATCCTGCAGTTGTGTCTTACCTCGTGTGTACACCTCATTTTGTACACCTCATTTTATTAATTATCATTTTGGGAGCATAGTTTTACAGCTTGTGATTACATTTTTCTACTTTTCCTGAAGAGGTTCTTCTTTAAGGCAACCTTTCATTGCTTACTGATTTTGTGCCTCAGTAGTAAGAATGACCCTGGAACAGACAGGGATGGGGACAGCTCAAGAGTCTCGCCCTAAGTGACTGTTTCAAGGGTTCAGCAAGTACGTGGGTTACTACTGAATGTCATTGTTGACTCAGGACAAGTAATAATCCTTGGGTGTTCAAGTTGCCCTGAGGGTAAATTAAGAGACAATGTACTCAAAATACATGACAGAGTACACGCCATCCTAATCATGAGAGCTCAAACACATTGGCTGCTTCCGTGAAATAATAAAGAGACTAGACAATTTTCTATATTTCTATCCATAGTTTTTTTCTGAGGGGAAGCATAAATAGGCATCTCTTCAGACTGAGGGACCTCTGTGTGAACAGGACCGGGCTCCCAGGTGGATGTTCTTTGGGTATGATACAGATACTTCACAGTGTCATCTCTATGGCGTCCTACTTCTCAAATTTAAGTCCACTGGGAAGAGCAAGTTAGATCCCTGATTCTTAGGCCAACCAATATGTCATTTTCTATATTTTGTCCCTGTCTTCAGGGACATGTGCCTTTCTCCATGGTCACATACAGCCATGCTCCTCCCCAGGTCCCATACTATATTGGTAATCTCTCTTTTTTATCATGGGTCCTCAAATCCTTGGATAGTAACTGACTCACACTCAATGGTCAGTTCATTATTTTGGATATATGCATCCTCTTTTTTTTAAAATGTGCTTTTATTGATGCATTATCATCTCACATCATAATGTAAATCATGTTGACATTGACTACATGCACACAGCACTTGGTATCCCCCCGCCTCCCGATTTCCCCCCTTCTCACACAGAGAGCTGAGACTAATATTGGGGTTTTTCACATATGTACGCACAGTAAAACATGTTTTGTGAACCAAGGTTGGTTTGTTTGCTTTGGGTTGATTTTTGGGTACTTGGTACTGGGGCCCTTGGGAAGGAACCCTGGGTTAGGATTCAGAGTTCTGAAATCCAAATCATGCTTGGCATCTGCTTTTCCTTGTGACTTTGCATCTATGTTTATTTGTCATTTACTCATTGAGATAAAAAACTCTCAGGGATTTTTGTGAGTATGATATTATAATTCATATGAAAATGCTATGAGAAGCACAATCGTTACCCTTTAAGTATAAAAATATATTTTTTGGAGTTTTTGATGATACTTCAAAAATGGGGAGTTGTTTAAATATGAGTTAGAGTCAAAGTATTTTCTTGCCTGTAAAACTAAAGTTGTGAACTCCATTACTAGTAGGGTTATAAAATGCCAAATTCTTAATGGTTGTAAGATATTGCTACATTCTATGCCACTGGGTGTTGTGCTCAGGAAGATTTCTCCTCTACCCATCAGTGGAAATAATATTTTAATTTTTTATAGCACTTTACTACTTATAAGTTATACCAAATTGACTCAAGAAATTTCCCTGTATTTTATTCTTCTTGACCAGCTATCTATTGCTGCTTAAAGAAGGGGTGGGGGCCAGGGAGTAGTGAGAAGCTCTCTCGTCTCCAAGAGTGAAGTCTGTGGAGATGCATTTCAGAATATTATTTTCTTTCCTGGTGGGCTGCTGAGTCTAGCACCTATGAGGCTTTATCAGAACTGTTTTAGAAGTGTGAACCATAGTTGGCTCCCATTTTTTTTTTTTAGCATATTTCCTTAAATACTTTGAATAAAATTGCAGAGATTTCTTATCACTCCAACTGTAGCCTGCCAATGGGAAGAAATCATGTGTGAGTTACAAAAATTTAATTTGTTCCGTGTTCTCCAAACTTTTAAAAGAAGTTAAAAAAAAAAGAGAGAGAGAGAAAGAAGTCAAGATCGTACATTGAGTGTGCTACTGAGTGAATGGCAAGATCTTAAGTATTTGAGAAGATGTGCTAATCATGGTTTGGCTTCCTCTTTATTGCAGTTTCAGATACAGTCCCCCCCCCCTTTTTTTCTATAAATCTAAAGTATTTCTGCAGATCAGGGCAGGTTGTGTGATGAAATTTACAGTGACGCCATCCTTTCTGTTTGGGCAGTTGAGGGGAGCCATGGGGTGCTCCTGGTTTGCTCCAGGTGAACCCAAGAAAGAAGGGGAGGATGAGTTTGAAGGGTTGAGAGGATAAACAGCTGGGTGAATTGACACTCAGGTGACATCCCTTCTTCCTCTGCACATTTTTATTATGGAGGTACAAGATTGGGTATATTCTGGTGAGTTCTGAGCTAGGGGCTGGGATTTTGTAGTTACTTGCTAAAACAGTGCAGAAATTTCAAGAAGCAGGAAGGAGCAGGTAGCTTAAACTAGTTTTTGCGACAGATCTTTTTTTTTTTTTTTTATAATGGGCTGATCGATAGTTCATTGATTTACTATGCATTCAACAAACTGGTCAGAATACAAGTTTTGAGAAAACAAGTTATAAAGAGTAGAAAGCAACATTTTTTGAGTGTTTTTCTCCAGAGCCAGAAATTTTGCCCCTTTCTGAGTAGTTTAGCTCTTTCTTCTGGTTGAATCATAGACACTTCCATCTTTTTCAGACTCAGATTTCTCACTCAGGCGGCTGTACGTCCTTATTTCCCATCACCTCTCTGAAATCATTCTTTTTCTCTGTGGGCTAGCTCTCTGAAAATGCATTAATGGTCACCAGGAGTCCCGATTTTCAATGCTAAACACAAATACTTATGCTTACACAGTAATAATAAGATGACATTTATGTGGATTCCTCGTGGTCTGACGAACCGTGAATTTGGCAATAGCTCAGTTACACCTGCAGAATAGCAGGCATGGAGCTCTGCTAGTGGGTGCTCGGGTGACAGAGCCCTAGAAAGTACTGTCTTGAACAGGGTGTGGGAGGAAATAGAAGCAGTTATTCCTCTGAGTTTCAGCATAATCATCTTTATACCAGCTTTCTTGTATTTTCTCTCTTACAAGTCAGGGTGATAATTGTAAAAGCAACCTAACAGAGTTTTGGACCACTAGATTTCATTGTGTTGCCTGGTTCTCAGGTCACCCTTTGGTGATCTGCGTCTGATTGCAAAGAGCACTCTGTTCTTAACAGGTATGTATCATCTGAGCTAATTGAGACGGGTTGGGCCAGGACTTACTGGCTCTGTGAGTTTTTCATCTTGGGCCTAGAGAAGATGCTGTCTAATGCTGCGAGCTATTTCAGTCTCCCTCGATATCCTTTATGCTTGGAAACTTGTGTTTGTTGACTGTTCCCTCTCTTTTTCCTTCTTAGTGTTCAGAGAAAATTTCTATGTGGAAGGTGAGGGAAATTTTGTACTTATTTGCTGGACCTTATTTATGCTTAGTAGGTATATATTTCCTACTTGGGTTAAATAGCTGCTGATATAGTACAGGAGTGGTTGCATTTTTTTTGCTGAATAGTTTTCATGTAAGTAGAACATTGTCACCTACATATTTATTGCTGACCTATTCTTGAAAATAGTTATTGTTGGTCATTTAGCAAAAGATAGGGTCACTTCTATGTCCATTATGAGGCACTGAGAAGCATCTTCAGGGTGGGCTGGTCATTCTGGGATAGCACACACTACTCAACATTTTATAGTGATATTGTTGGCATGTGGAAAGTTTTAACACAATCATATAAAAAAGTGAAGTTGTATGAGCAATTGGCTTAAAAATAGAGACACAATATAAGATTTCAGGTATTGCAATTTCCAGATGTGTGATGTTACAGAGCAAATCATGGCAAAAGAATTTGTGAAGCTCTTCACCAGTTGTCAGGAGAAGATTGTAGACCATTCTGACAATATATCTATAGATTGTAGCACTGCCATGGGTAATTGAATATGGTACTGAGTGGTATAAATTGTACTCAAATCCTGACCTGATCACATATCATGTATTCTCAGATCCCAGAAGTCAAGGAAGACATGACCAGAGGCCTCTGTGTTATGATGGTGCAACCTGGCTTTACTAAATCAAAACACTGTAAGAGACTCTTAATCAGCTCCATCTGTCTTAACAAACTACCATGGAACGGGTGGCTTCACCAACAGACACTTATGTCTCCCAATTCTGGAAGCTGGAAAACCTATCAAATTGTCATTAGATTAAGTTTCAGCAGGTGAAGGTTCTCTTTCTGGAGGTCAGGTGGTTGCCTTCTACCTGTATCCTCATGTGGCCTTTCACAGATTTCTCTTTTTGTCTTCTAAGGCTGTGCATTCCATCATGAGGCCACACTCTCATAACCTTCTGTAACTTGACTTCTGAGAGGTCCCATCTCCAAGTCTCATCATATCAGAAGTTAGAACTCCATCATATGAAACTGGGTTTGGGGGAACTTGCAATTCATTACAGATGCCAAGACAAAACCAACAAGATTCCCCAAGGTCAGTAAAACCAACCCCTAGGGCAAATTGTGAGATTATTGGGATTGAATTATTCCCTCAATGAATGAGAATTTCCAGTGGATCATGTAGGTCAATCTTTGAGCTATTTTGAATTATTCTTCAGTTCACTCCAAGTGTTTTGCTTTATTAGGAGGAAGCACAGAACAATGTGTTATATAGAGTGCTTAGATACACCTGCCCATATTTATTATCATGGCATCCCCAAGTTATTTTTTACATGCATCTTCCCAATTGCATGGATGCTTCTCATCTTGGTGGAACTTCCAGTTCTTTTGTGTGTGTGTGTGTGTGTGTGTGTGTGTGTGTGTGTGTGTGTGGTACTGGGGATTGAACTCAGGGGCATTCTACCTCCGAGCTATACCCCCAGCCCTATTTTTTATTCTTTATTTTGAAACCGAGTCTCACTAAGTTGCGGAGTGCCTCACTAGGTAGCTGAGGCTGGCCGCGAACCCGGATCCTCAGGTCTCAGCCTCCCGAATGCTGGGATTACAAGCGTGTGCCACCATGCCCGGCTCAAACTTCCACTTCTTGTTAGATTTATTTTTAAACCAATGACCCTAGTCACCTCATCTCACACCAGAATTTCTGTTACAAGTTCCTGTGGGGCCACTTACCTTTAATCTGCCGCTTAGAGCTCATCATTTCCACAGTGGCTAGAAGACTTCTTCCAATTCACCTACATCTTGCCTTTGCCTGTGATCCTAGCAGTGACAATAGTAAAATTCCAGCCTCTTCTTATTGTATCTCTGCTCCTTTCTCTGCCTCGCTGGTTTATTAGCTGTCACTCCTTTGTCTTTTTGTCTCTTCTGATCATGCTGCTTAAGTAGATGTTTCTCTCCTGAAAAATATGGCTTTAACTCCTTTATAACATGTGTGCAAACTAGACGTCATGTTATTTATCAATTGGTTTAGGAGGTTGTTTGCATGGGTCCCTTCATTCAAATGTGACTTCCTTGAAGGCTAGTCTTTAAAATTACTCTAGGATAGATCTTATATTGATAGAGCCCAAGTGGGAACTCATAAGTATTAATTGCAGGCCTGGCTTTTAGGGAGATACTTTATAGAGGATGCATTTTTAATACATGGTAATCATTGAATCATATCATAGCTTTATTTTGAATGAGAAGGCAAGGCAGGAGAAAGATAATCTATCACTGAATAGATATGAGGGATCAGTGTGAGGATTAGTTAGCAGGACCTGCCTGTATTTCCATGTGCAAATCTAGTAGAATGCTTTTGCCTTTTAAGTTGTCTACCATGTATTTTCTGGCTTACTCAAATATAGTAGATCGTTTCTCAACATCAGATTATTTCATTATAAGTTGAATACAAATGTGCCTGGTACTTTGCTGCTGGATGATATTAAACATATTTCTAGGACCAAGAAATAGAACTGTGCTAAGTTTATGTTTTCATAGTAGAATAACCATCATCTCAAAGAAAAGTACTAGACCTTGAAACACAGGCAAATGTTGATTTAGTTGAGAATTTCCAAGCTATTTTTAATAATATGGTCTTAAAAGAAAGTATAGATGAATAATGGTAAAATTGGTAGTAATTAACATACGTAGTTATCAAAAGTAGATTTATTCCTAAAGTGAATGTATATTTCCCATTGTGTTTAAATTTAAGACACTATATCTGATCTGGAATATTTTCAAATAAAATAAAAGTCAATTATCTTAAACTAATACAGAATTATCCAGAATTCTAATCTTGAGATAAGACTCTGATGGATATATGTTCAGTACATTGTAATGTCTTTTATAAAGAAAAAATGTTAATGTGTTTGGGATATGGAATTTTTTGTAATTGCAACATGATAAAATTCTTAGAACTTAATTATTTGATTTCAAGAGTAAAATTTCAGGTTTACTTTTATTTCATCTCATATAGGAACTATCTGTAACTCAGAATTAATATAAAGTGAAATATTTGCTTTTATAAACTTTAATATGTCTTGTTTGGACTCCGCTATTCCAGAATCCCCTATTATATTTAAATGAGCCATGTTTTCAGTGAATTGCTTTTGAAATAAAAAACTTCAACATTGAATATGCTTGAAGTTACCAAATATGCCATTACATTGAGATATTCCTCTCACCTAGCAAGTGTATTTTGAGGTGGTTCTCCTTTGATGTTCAAATTGTCATGGCCCATTCGATAATTTGAACTAAATATTTTCTTTCTGGGAGCATTGCCGTGGCTACACATTTATGCATTTTTAGATCTTGAATCTGTCTGTTAATCACTGTCTTAAAAAGCTGTCTCTGAAAATCATGTCTTAAACTCACTGATGGAGTTCAGTCTTAGAGAGCAGTTTGGGGATTTGTAATGTAGTATGTGGCATTGGTAGCAGAGTCAGAGCCTGGCCACCTCAGGGGAGGGTGGAGGTGGCATTTGCCCCCCTTCTCAACATCCTCAACTACACTGTTGACAGTCTACATGCTGTCTAATTATTTCAACTTTTGTGTTACAGAATGAGGGATAAAGGACCCTCACCTGGTTTTTGCCAAGGACATTCCATCCCTCCAAAAGTTGTCTATTTAAGAGTCTTTCTGGGCATTTGAAAAATACATACCCAGGCCTACATCACATCATCATGTTGATGTTGAGACTATTAGGTATGTCTAAGCAAAATCCCTGATATGTAACCATCTTTGATCTACAGAAATGACAGTTTCAATATGGTGATTTTCATTGTCCTTAATTGTGGAACCAATTAATCATCTAAAAATAATATTTATGCCCCTTCCCCCCAAACTTCCCATTTGGTGGCTTAACAAAGAAGAGTCTCAAATTCTCTTGAGTTTTCAAATACTAAGGGAGATGTGCCAATTCTTAGGTCAAGGGGGAAACCATTGATTGGATTAAGGTTGGCATGGCTGGAAGGTTTTAACTTAAGTCCCTGAAGACTTAAAGAACTCTGGCCTGGCACGCTTGGCCCTGGGGAGTGGAGTGCAGGCAGGCACTCTGCCACAGGCAATTCTTTTCTTATCTTCAACAACAATTCTCTTTCCTGGGTTTTTATCACAGCTGTGAATTGTAATTTTGCCCTTTAAACTACGGAGGAAGAAATTAATCGAAGAATGTAATACTCTAATATTTTTATAAGACTATCTTTTAAGTTTTGACTTTTTTTTTTTTCACTTTAAAATGACCCATGATCATTCTAAGTGATGTTAGAATTCATTTTCAGCCTGGACTTTCAAGAGATGAGGTGGAGACGTGTACAACTCGAAACACTGGGGCACAGAACAATGGAACCTCTATCTCAGTACCATCTTCTATGACCATTGAGGTGGGGAAAAGATATGGAAGACTAAGTCATTATTGCTTAGTCTTACTCCATTATATCCAACTTTTAAAGGGAGAAGGATGTCCAGTCCTACCATATGCCCCCAAGGATGAGAACTGGGACACTGGTGAGAAGCCCTAAACATATTATTTAGAAAACTATGGCATCTTTGAGTATTGGATGGCTTAGATATTCTTTAACTGTAGGGGTTAGTTACTCTTTATGAGCCTAGAAGTTTTGGCTTCATACATAAAACATGCTTTATTTTGGAGTTCCTATACATAAAATAGAAACTCAGATTTTTTTTTGTATAAAATTAAGAACAAAATTAATGAAAAGATAACATTAATGGCATAGAATAACCCATGAATCCTATTCTATGTTACTAATTATTCTATATTGTGAATATATTCTATATTATGACTATAGATGATGTAGACATATATAGGTATACATTCTTTATGGAATATTAACCTGTAGAATATATTCTATATTATGATAATATGCTCAAAGAAAATAATATATGTTCTTTTTCAAGAAACACTATTTCCTGATGCTAAGAGAAGGCAGAGAAAACTTTGCATGCATACATATGTACGTACACAGCAGTGATATACACAGAGTTTTTGAATAAACTCGAAGATCTGATATTTGTTTCATTTTGGTTTAAATAGAGAATCATATCTGGAGACTGTTGCCAATTGTAAGTGTCTCTCTCGTGCCACTTTGTCTTCTCCCTGCTGCCCTGTCTCCATCTCCCCTGCCAGCCGATGCTTCCCTCCTAGGACCTCCAGGGCGGTGATGCTGCAGTCCTGTTCCCCTGCTCCACTTGGCATCTGCCTCGCCCTCTCTTCCATGTGGGTACCATCTCCATGGCAACCACGGGCTGCTCCACAGGCAGCTCCGCCATGTGGGGCGGCTGGAGCTGGCAGAGGCAATCAAAGAGTGAGGAGGCCTTGAAGAGCCCTGGAAAAAGCTTCCAGTGTAATTGTGGAGATAGAAATGAAAAATGTTATTAATTTGAGACATCCAGGCAAGCAGTGGAGCTCCCAGGAGGCCCTGTCTCTCCCCTGCACCTTGCGAATATTGGTGCACCCACCTCCACGTGCTTCCTTCTCCCCTTGCCTGCTTTTCCCTGTGGATGTCTGAGGAAATACAGGTTGGGAAGATTTGTGGCTGGGTAAGAGCAAATCTCTGCCTTGGGTGACTGATCACATTCACGAAACAGCAAGGGCTCTTATGAAATGATAATCTGAAAAGATGTAGACATTGAATTTCGAGGTCAGTGAATCTTAAGCTGCAAACTTCAGCTCGGGATTCTAGAAATAACTCATCGTCACTTTTGCAGCTGTACAAGCTTTAGAGGGGGGTTTTTGATGCAGTTTTACTTCATTTGAGATGTAGGTTTTGGAAAACCGGCTGAAGGTTTGCTTCTCCTGTTTTCTCTCCACATTGATCTGGCCTCAGGATGTGATGCAGACTGAAGTACAAAGGCCGTTTGTTTCTTGGGCTCCTCTGAACCTTGCCTTCCTAGCTTGACCTTTTCTAGGAGGAGAGCTCATCACAAAGACAAGCTAGCAAACTTTCACAAGACATAACATATATTAGTGGGGAGAGAGAGAGCAAAGACGAGATAGAAGAAATTCTTTAGGGACCAGAACCAAGGAAAAGGTGCAATGTTTATAATAGAGGTTTTTAAAAATACAGGCTTTATATAGATTTGTTATACCATGTTGATTAATACATACTGCTGTAGTTTTTCAAGTATAAAATGAAAAGCAATTCAGAAGCGATACAGTCACTTTGTTTAGTATACCTCTGATTTTTTCTAAAATTTGTTGGTTTGTGTATGCACACAGGTACATAAAATAATTAAACTATTTTATACTGCATTTTTAAAAAGAGAAAGCTTGAATACAATATAGTAGTCTTATGCATTGCTTTTATCAGTACAAGATTCATTAACTTAATTCTGTTGTGAAACAAGTCTCAGAATTTTTCTTGCTGCACGATGGTGCTTAAATATTTTTGCTTAATAGTTGAATTTATGGGTAGATTTAGGAAATTTGATGCTTATAATTTAAATTATATTCTCCTTCCTTTTATACTGTAGCACATCTTCCTAAGTGAAAATAAGTTTGTTTTGTTTTTTTTTTTTTAGTTTTTCAAAACTTGATACTCATATGTTTTTGCCTTAAGGATAAGTGATACCACCAAATAGAATTTGATGATATGACAACAACAGTGGTGATCATTATTAAAAATGAGGAACTTTTTTTGAATCCCTATTTTCTAGCTGAAGATTAGACAATAACTTGAAATAAAATATTTCCCAACCATAGATTACTTAAACATTAGCGGTCATCTATAAGCACATTCAAATACTGCTAATACTGATAGTTTAAATTTTTCTTTATCTTTCAAAAATGTTCCTTTTAAAAATCAACTATCTGCTATTTCTTTTATGGTTAAATTATGATAATTCAAAGAAGTTTACCTTTACAATTAACTTTGAGAAGTCAAAATGAGTTTTATAAACTATAATTGAATTTCCATTATAAAGCAAAGAGCAGAACTCATTGTGGTTAGTATAGAACGTAAAGAACAATTTATAGTACTTAATGCATATATTGGAAAAAAGAACTACTAACAACTAATGAGCTAAGTGCTATTTCAAGGAATAAGAAGAAAAAGGGCAGTAGAGGAAAATTAAGGAAAACAAAAAACACTCTTACAAATATGCATATTATAGTCAGTCATTCCTAAGAACCCAGGTATAATTTAATAATTGGAAATTGATATATCAGTCAGAAACCTATCATTTATCTATCATCCATCCGTTTGTCTATCTATGTATCTATCTATCTAACATCTAGTTTGTGGTACTGGGGATTAAACCCAGAGGCATTTTACCTCCGAGCTACACTCTCAGGACTATTTTTTAATTCTTTATTTAACAGGGTCTCATTAAGTTGAGGAGGGCCTCAATAATTAGCTGAGGCTGGCTGAGAACCTGTGATCCTCCTGTCTCAGCCTCCCCAGTACTGGGATTACAATCGTGCACCGCTACGCCTGGCTTATTTATGTATTTATTTATTTATTTATTTATGTATTTATTTATTTTTATTTTGGAACAGGGTTTCACTAAGTTGTGGAGGGCTTCACTAAGTAACTGAGGCTGGCCATGAACCCGTGCTCCTCCTGTCTCAGCCTCCCAAGTACTGGGATTATAAGCATTTACCACCATGCCCAGCTAGAAACCACTTTAGTACTTACAACAGAAATAATTTAATGTAGGGGATTAGATACATAGTTGATAGAAAAGCTGAGAAATTAAACAAGGGGAAGTAATTTACGACTAATCTCAGGAAGCCATGACCCCTTTGATCTTAGATAAGGGATTGCAAACTGGGATCTGTGTTGAAACCTTCCCTCATCTGCCTGCCAGAAGATGTTTTTTTGGTATCATAACAGTGTGGTGAGTGTTACTTGTCTCTAGTGTATAGAGGCCAGGGATTCTGCTAAACATCATCTAAGGCAAAGGACGGTTCCCTGCCATTTCTGCAAGTTAACATTGAGACATTATAACCAACTTTAGAAAATGTTTATAATTCAGTACAGATTAAAACAGCAAAACTGTGAAGCGAAACAGTGCTAGCTTTGAACACTTGTTTCAATCTAGAGCATTACTTAGTGCTTTGTAAATATGTGGTGTGTTTTAGAAATAATCTTTTATGCAAACCAAGCTCTTAGACTGTTTTTCTCACTTCCATTCTCCATGCGAAGTTCCTTCTCTTTTGTTTACTTAGATGCTTTTCAATTTTATGTCTGTTGAGTATGTATGTACACAGTTTGTTGTGGATATGATTCTATTGATTTTTAAAACCCGATTAAATGTTAAACTTGTGGATTTTAGATGAATTTCTTTGTTATAAAATGTATATGTGCCCAAAGTCACCTTTTTGAAAAATTATATATACAGTAAATTTTATGTATATGTACTTGTCTATCTAAAATAAAAACATGACATGGTCTATCCATTCTCTCAAGGGACTAGGGAGAGATAATGGGTCTTATCTTCTTTTTTATATGAATAACACCTGGTTGAATAAATTATAAATGGTAATCATTCAATAACATTATTCAGTCATGATGTCAATGTTATGAAATGGAGAATTTATGACTTGTCCTTGAATTTTTGTCTGTTTAATTCCTTATCAAGGATATGAAATTATAGCATCCTTATCAAGGATATGAAATTATAGCATCCTTATCAAGGATACTGAAATGACATTTGCTCTTAGGGGGACCTTGGTTGCTTTGTTGCCAATGTTCATGGATTCGATGTTCCATGTGGTTTTATCTTTCTAGTAAAATTTGGAGTCTACACAAGATCATTGTATTAGTCAGCTTGGAATGCTATGCAAAATATCATAGACTGAATGATTCATAAGCAGCCTTTATTTCTAGCAGGTCTGGAGGCTGGGAAGAACAAGGAGAGAGAGAGGGGTGGGGAAGAGAGAGAAAGGAAAGAGAACTAGTGAGCGCTCTGCTTATAATAGTACTAATCCCATCAGGGGGTCCCCACCTGCCAAATTTCCTCTCAATGGCTCCATCTGCCAATACCATTACTTTAGGAGATGGACCTTCAACATATGAATTGAGGCAGGGGGATAAAAACATTCTGTTTCATTTAGTCTCTGATCCCAGGGGCTACCATGCTTTTTATGATGATTTTTGTTCTCAAGAGTATGAAGATTTTAGATTGAATTGCATTTTCTTAGAGTAACAGCCATAGAAGCAGTGTACTTGCACAAATCCAGTAGTGAATTAGGGGGTTAGAAAGCAGAAATCAAGGCTGTGGGGAAAGGGAGGTAATTTCAAAGCTAGGTACTGAATACAAGAATAGACTAATAACTAGTCTGGATCTAGAATTTGAAAATCAGAAGAACCCAGTTTTCTACCAGAATGATTTAACAATTTAGAAACCTTTTTCCCTAAAGGAATAAAGGCTGCAGTTCTGTGTGTGTGTGTGTGTGGGGGGGAATTAACTTATCTACCTAAGAGAAAGGAAATAAGTATGAATAAATACTATAGGAGGTCAAAAATCTTGTTTGTTTTCTACATTTGGAATTGGATAATTGCATTTTTTGTAATTGTTTGAAATAATCAAATTAGTCATTGCTGTGCATACATTTCTTTCATATCTAACTTAAAAGGTGTCTATGTTATATTTTCCTTTGAAAATTAATGATAGAATTTATCTTGCATTAGTAAGGACTGTCTGGCAGGCAGATTGCAATGCTAATTTCCTGAGTTAAACATTATTACATTGTATTGGTTCAGTGATATTTGATATCCCTGCGGTGTTTTTGTGCAGTATAGAACTCATGAAATGCTTCCCACAAAGAAGTATAAGAATGAGAAGTATAAGAATAATTTTTAGCATTAAAACTTTCTGTTTTAACTTAATAAGAGGAGAGGCAAGGGGCTTCAATGTATGCCCTATGAATTCCAAAATTTTCATTTTTTTCCCCTTTTCCCTAAAAGTGCTCAATATTCCATTCACATTGACTTAAAAGATCTGAGAGTTTACATTGGGAAGGTGCTGAATTTCCCTACCCCTTCCTCTCTCCTACAGGTAGAAATATTAGAATTTTTTTCTCCTGGAATCCCTCTATATTTAATTCATGCATGTAGGGTATATTCCAAGACACCCAGCATATGCCTTAAATTAAAGATAGTATGGAACCCTTTATGTCTGATAACTGTGATGACTACTAAATGACTATCTTGTGGGTAGCATATACAGCATGGATACTTTGGCAAAAGGATTGTTTTTGTTTGTTTGTTTTTTGTGGTGCTGGGAATGGAACATGGGGCCTTGCACATACTAGGTAAGCGCTCTACTACTGACGTGTAGCCCCAGTCCCAAAGGGATGTTTATGTATTCAGTGGGCTGGAACAGTATGGTGTGAAATTTCATAAACCTTCTCAGAAAAATGCACAATTTAAAACTTACAAATTGTTTATTTCTGGAATTTTCCATGTGATATTTTCATACCTCTCTTGACCAAAGTAACCAAAACCACAAAAAGGGAAACCATAGTAAAGGAGAACTAGAGTACTTCTTCCCTGTCACCAGTTGGAGCAGGTCACCTGTTGGTCCTGTTGGATGGAATCCAAGGCTGCTATCAAGCAACACGTACTCTCTTTTTCTTTACCCCCATATTAGGCAGGTTTGTTAGGGTTAGTCTTTGTCCAATTGTGGGGATTCCATTAAGAAAGGAAGTTGCAGGTTGACTAGTTTGGCTTCCAACCCAAAATGGTAACTCAGAACTGTCAGCAATAAGTGCATGCTGTGTTTTAAATTCCTGACGACATTTCTTAATTGGTTCAGAATGGAGAGGTGACTTATATGCAACATGTTATATTGATTGTAATGCTATGATAAAGTGGTAAACTTATACATAGTCAGTAAAATTTCTTTGTGACTCAATTCACCTTAAAAGATACATGCACAGGACCTGGTGATTAGTGACCTCAGTCCTCCCAGCATGCTCCACTGTATGCACTGTATGTAGGCTTGAGTGTAACTGTACCATAGTTTAATCTCCTTCTTGGTGGGTTTGGAAAAGATGGCCATGTTTTGATATACCTGCTTTGATCTTTCAGTACCAAGTCATGTCATTTCAGAGAGGATGATGATATTGATTAACTTTTAAATACTTATGCTCAAATATGCTCTGCTTTAAATACTGTAAACATCTCGAAACTACCTTTTACTTTTTCATTAGTGCATAGGAGTTTTGGACAGATACACTTGTAACTATTGAATAATTTAGAGAAGAATAGGTTTTCTACAGGAAATATATGGAAATTATCAAATAATTCTCACTACTTCTTTACCCTCCCCTCCCCAAAGTATTGAATCAATTTTCCTTCCCAATAGTTGAGGAAATTTGCCAACGAAAACCCTTCCTTTTAAAATTATGTCTTGTTTTTAAATTTCAAGCCTCACAGTGAGTTATGGAGAGTCGTTGCATTTTAAATTACTAACATACTGATAATATTATGAAAAGAAACCAAATATTCTGAGGAAGTAATTTAGAGACCAAAGTAAGGCTCAAGAAACACTTTCTGGCACCGTGATGATACCTTGGAGAGTTCAGGTAAATTTCTGGAGACTTTGCCACCTTTTCTTTGTTAAACTACATTGTCGTAAATGTGATGATAGTTCTGAAAGAACTGAGATGGTGAACCGAAAGGACAGAATCTATGCAATTCACCTTCATTAAATGCCTTTTGTGGTTTGTTTCAAAATAATACAGAGAGATGAATTTCCTCAATACTTTGAATGTAAATTTTACCACTAGTGGAACTAAAATAATACCTCACTTACTTGACAAGCTTATTCTAGTCTTATTACTTTGAAGCATCACATGTACTTAGCTCATGAGTTTGAGGATAGACTATTATTTGGCTACATACATTATAAGTACTTGTTCGGCATTGGTACGTCTTAATTATTCTAAATTATCATGGGCTTATCTCTATGTATATATTACATGCAATATTGATGCTTTTGATCAAAATAAAATAACATTTTCAGTGTTAAAATATTTCCTATCCCCAATTTTCCAAACTCTTTTTTTTTCTTCTTGGCAAGAACACTTTGAATGTGATAGTATGTGTCCAGTATCTGGCTACTCAACTTTTCCATTTTCATATTGCCTATAATCTTACTTGGGTATCTCATCCAACTTTCCTGGACCTCTGCCCCCTTTCTAAAATAATGAGATTTGGCTGCCTCTAGCTTGAAGTATTATTCCCAGTCTTTATTTTATAAATACACAGGTAGCACTTATTATGTTCCACATGTTACTCCACGTCTTTTACAAATATCAACTCCTTGAGTTACCCTGACAGTTCGGTACTATTTTTCATCCTTGGTTTGCAGATGAGGAAATTGAGGCATAGAGAAGGCAAGAAACATGTCTGCTGGTGTGACAGCCATATAGACGTGAGATATAACTCAGCCATATAGACGTGGGATATAACTTTTTAAACTGATGAAGTTTTAGCTGTTATAAAAAGGACCTTAGACCAGGAGGCTTGGTAGCACCCGTTTATCTTTCTAATCTCTGGAGGCTGAAGTCTGAGTTGAGAGTGTCAGCACAGTGGGGTTCTGGTGAGGACCCTGTGAGTTGCGCTCAGCTGATTTCTCAGTGTGTTCTCATGTGATGTAAAAAGTGACCCAACTCTCTGTTAGCTTCTTAGAAGGGCACTAATCCCATTCACGAGAGCTCCATCCTCATGACCTCATTTAAACCTAATTGTCTCCTCCAGGCTCCATCTCCACATACCAGCTAATTGGGAGTTAGGGTCAACCTATGAATTTTGAGGGGGCCTAACTTTTATTCCATTGCAGAAGCCTTGTTCCTCAATCTCCACCAAAGATTCATTTTCCATAAATTGATGTTGCAAACTCATGTCTTGATCATTACCTAGTAATCTAGACCTCTACACCTGGTTATTTGAATTGGTAGAAGTTTTTTTTTTTTTTTTTTTTTGCAGGTACTAACTTCATCTTCCTGCTAGTTCTGGTACTAGCATATGCTGGGATCAGTTGTCCATCATAAAATTGAATGAGCAAAATGTAGCAACCGGTAGGGAAATACCATCTTGTGCTCCGAAGGAAGTGTGGGGAGGAGAGGTTTCTTGCTTTGTCCTGCAAAAGCTCACTTGGCATTAGATGCATTTTTAGCACTCCCTTTTTCATAGGGAATCCAGCTAAAGGAGTTGCTGTTTACTGAAAAGTGTGTTTAAGTCAGGATATTTTGCAAAGACATGGTTTTTGGGAGCAGGTTCAAGTCTTCAGCTTCATTGACTGCACAGCTTGGTCATGAATGTCCCTGTCATTCCATTTTAGTTGACTGACCAACCATGGAGAAGGTTCAGCTCTTGTGTTGATCAAAGTTTCTTGAGCCCAGCACTATTGATATTTTGGACTGGATCACTCTTTATCATGGGGTTGTACTTTTCATTGGAGGATGTTAAGAGTATCCTCAGCCTCTATGCACCAGATGGCAGTTGTACCCTACTCCCCCAGTCATTAAAAACAGTGATATCTCCAGGGATGCCAAATGTCTGGTGGGAAAACAAAATTACCAATGATCGGGAACCACTGGTGAACATCTCAGAGATTGTAAATGGACCCAACCCCTTCTTCAGTCTCCTTTCTGGGCCCTTCACTTGGCTGTGGTGTTGGGTGTAGTAAGCTCCAGTGTGGCCACATGTCCACCCAAGCCATTCTGCTTGTGAATATTTGCCAGGTGTTTACTGTGTGCTACCAGGGTCTTCCTAGCTTAGAAATTTTGTCATTTTCATCTTAATGCAAGTTAGCTATTATATTAAAGGAATTAGAATATTTCTTGCTGTCTTATTTTCTCTTTATTTTGTCCCTAATACTTCAGTGCCCCCATTCTGGCACTGGAAAAGAAGTGCAGTGAATTTCATCTAAATGGACTTGTCTTTTCACCCTCTGAGGTGCCTCCTGGGGAAAATGCTTTAAAAATAGGTAGTTTTCAAATTTTGGTAAAATATACATAACATCAAATATACCAATTTAACCCATTTTAAGTCTACAATTCAGTATATTGATTGCTGTGATCTGCAAAGTTCTCAACTTTGCCACATCTTTGTCACAGGGTGATTCAGGTTCAGTATCTTTGACTAGTTGAGACCTGCCCAGACCTTATGAAATATAGATATTATCATTTCAAGAATTAATAAATGAGAAATTCCCCATTGTGTAACAAATGGCAAGTCTTTTGAGCTACTTTCAGCTCTTAAGACAGTATTTCTGAGAGTGACAGTTGCTCGTTTCTGCAACAGTGGCCAGCATGTCTTCTGCCCCTTGACTGAGCATCCAGTTAATAAAACAGAGCAGCCATCTCCAAGTAGAAGTGAGAGAGAAGGTCTGAAACAGCTCATTAGAGTTCTGATTGGCTGATTATAATAATCCACAATGTTCTTCTTCATCTGTAATGTTTTCTGTGATTTTGTATTTTCTTACCCCAAATAAAAACAAAAACAGCAATTATTTCTTGTCTCAAATAATTATTGGACTTCTTTTCTGAAATCCGTCCAAAGTCTGAGCAAAGGGCAATTTTCCTGGCTAGAATTAACACGATATAAAATTAGCACCGCAGCCTCTAGCAAGTTCATGCTTCTCTGAAATAACTCGACTTGTTGAAACCATCTCTGGCTTCTGTGCAATTTGCATCAGCCAACCAGCTGGACGTTCTAGGCAAGGTCGTTATGCCTTGGCAATCTAGACAGCATTAAAATGTGAGCCGGGATCCGAGTCATGTGGTATTACATACAGACTGTGATATTAAAACGAGGCTGGGAAGAGAGAGTATAATGCCATGGCATGCATTTGTCACAGAGATAGATGTGCTTGCAGACATCTAGGAAAATTGTTACAGCTTATCAGCTGCTCCTGATAAGGTGTCAGAGAGGCAGCAACTTGGAAGAAGTTCATGATGACTGGAATCACGTATTGATCGAGACCACACAGAATAGCATGCTGCTATTGATCATTCTAAGAATTCTAAGGGCGGCCTAATGGCACGTGATTTCCCTCTCTCTGAGTGCATTTTGCATGAGCAGTAGTGAAGCTTGTGATTAGGCCAACACAGGAAAGGCTATTCCAGTGGGGCAAAGGCTTGCTTGCTTGTCTACAGGGAAAATGAAGTAGAATATCAATGAGAAACATTTTTTTCCCCAGTCCTTGGGATGTGGCAAGCACCGTGCCGCCACACACTTTATATGCATAATTTCCTTAAATCCTTCCATGGGTCTGTGACATTGATTTCTTCTTTTATTTCCCGTATCACAAGAGGTCAGCAAGAATCTTCTGATTTTCATAGATGGTTATAACCTTAGCCCATGCTCCCATTTACATGGTCACTGAGATTTGAGTGTCCTGCAATGGACAGTTTCTGTTAATTCTATGTGGTTTCCTTGCTGAGACTTCCCTAGAGCTACGTCCTGTATAGTCACATGCTGCATTGATTATCACTGACTGTATTAGTTTTCTGTTGCTGCTATAACAAATCACCATAAAGTTGGTTGCTTAGAACAACACAAATGCATTCTCTTAGAGTTCTGTAGGCCAGAATTCCAACTCGGGTCTCACTTGTCTAAATGGAAGTGTCAGCAGGGCTGTGCTCCTTCCAGACTCTGGGTAAGCATCCCCATTTCTTACTTCTTCCAACTTCTGCAGGCCACCATGTTCACGGACTCTTGGCTCCTTCCTCTCTATTCAGAGCCAGCGACTATAGCTGGAACCTTCTGTACATCACATCCATGCAGCCTCCTCTTCTGCCTCCTTTGTACACAGCTTGGGTATGTGTATATGCTTGTACACTCCTCAGGATGCTTATGATAACACTTGGTCAACCCGAATTATCCAGGATGAGCACCCCCTTTCAAGCTCAGCTGATTAGCACCCTAATTCTATCTGCAAACTTCATTCTCTTTTGTGTGTAACATAACATATCTGCAGTCTCCAGGGATTTGTGCATAGACACCTTTGCACATGTCGTTCTGCTTCCCACATTGATTCAACCTGAAAGTAAAAATTCAAGCTTCTTTGCTGGTTTCTATTAATACAGCTTCTAATCTCCATTATATCAAGAGTTGATTTTGTTTGCTGACGTCTAGAGAGGTTGATGACTATTTCTGCTTATTCCCCTTTCTCTCTTTTCCTATTCTGTGGTTATTGGTAAATCCATCCCCCTTCTTTCTCAATCAAGATAGTTCTTCCCATCTCTCAGGGTTATTTTTTTTTTCCTGTGGTACTAGGGATTGTATCCAGGGTTGCTTTACCACAACAACCCTTTTGATTTTATTTTAAGACAAGGTTTCACTAAATTGTCCAGGCAGGCCTGGCTCTTGGCTATCCTCCTGCTTCAGGCCCCTGAGTTGCTGAGCTTACAGGCATTGAGTATTATGCCTGGCTCCCAAATCAGTCCTTTTCGAGTCTCTTTCTTTCAGAAACAGATGAACTATCAAAAAGAAAAGAAAAAGGGAACTTTAGAACAATATTGTGATCATCCTTAAAGGAACTTTTGTGAATATAAATGTGAACATGCTTTTCTTTCTCATAATTGCCCATTTTACAGATTAAACAACAACAACAAAGACAACTGAGACTAGACTGGGTCTCATAGACCAGTGATTCTCCCCTGGGGACCCACGGGCTTGCTGGTTCAGACTGAGGCACTTTGGTTATCACAGCTGGGGAGAATGGGTGGCAGTGTTCCTGGCATTTAGGGTGTGAAGTAAGTCCAGGGACACTACTGCCAGCCCACCATCACAGTCTCCACTGCAAAGAATTCTCTGACCTGTAAAGTTAGTAGTCCCCTGACATTTAGAGTTAGTGGTCCCCTGATTTTTATATTCATTTTTCATGGATCATGGCCAGAAGATTTGTAAATATACAAGATGGAATGTTTCGCCTGTGCTTGATGTGGCTTCCACATTTCTTAGCGATACAAGCATTGTTTCTGCTAAATAACTTCAATGGAAATTTCTTAAAAGAGCAAGGTCGTTTTTCAGATTTGAAATGTAAATGATTATTTTCCTCTCTGAAAAGAATCTTTTTTTTTTTTTTGTTTTTAGGAATGAGAAATCATATAAGGGCTTGCTCGGTGGCATCCATTGGGTAGGCTCTTAGAACCTTGACTTTCTTTCACTTGAGAGAAGGTCTTCCTGGAATCAATGATGACAAATTGAGTCAAGGAATAATAAGGAAATGAGAACGCTGTTCTAGTTCATGACCAGGATAAATTCTGGATCTGGTTGGAATAGACCAATACAGCAGCACTAAACTGTTAAAGAATTCTATTCTAGTAAATAATATCTTAAATGAATGGATATTGCCTACATGTACTCATTTCAATGACCTATTATTCCTCTTTCATAGGGACTGTTGAAAATAATTGTAGAATTTGGGGGTGTAAAACCACCCTTTTGTCTCACACACCCCTGTTTTATACTATCCTTAATTTCATATTACCTTTTGCTTATTATGTTGCCTTCAAAGATGTGATTATATTATCCTTAAATTTAGCTTGAACAGAAGTATTGCATTTCTAGGAGAAGAAAAATGTGGATGGTGATGACAATTTTATGCTGATTATATGCCTCAAGCATGTTGATATTTGCCTAGCAATTGTTAAATTTGGCTTCCAGAGCTCCAATTTGATGATTTTCATAAAAATCAGTTTCAAAAAGGAAGAACTCCTTTGTCTTTGTGCTTAGCCCATGTAGCCCATATGTAAGAACCTATTATCTTAATAATTGGATTTACTGTTGGAAATTATTAATAGTTTTATTGTCCTGGTAGTGTTTGTCCACGTAATACACCAATCAAAAGTAATTGTTTCCTAAGCCAGGGAGGCTCTTGCGGATGGGGTCCTGGTGTGATAATTCTGGTCTCATAATTCGATTGATTCCCATTGAGTAAAATCCTTTGAGACCCACACTTCTCAAGTCCTAAAAGAGAATATTTCCAGGCTAGATCATTTATGCTAAGCAGCAGCCATTGTTTGGCAATCAACATTTTTATTATTGGACATCATCTATTTGCATAACAATGTGCTAGATACCAAGGAGAATGCAGATGAATACTCATGTACAATTTATTTTCTTAAAGAGAAAACTTTTGAATTCATTACGAAGACATGATTTAAACACATGAAATTTTTTGCATAAGTTTAAGGGTCAAGAAATATGAGAATATTAGTGAGATTAGGTTATGTTGCTAAACTAGAGAAGACAAGGTTATAAAGAGCCTTGATATCTGAATCTGAGCTCTGTAACTTGAGTCTTGAAGTCTGGCTAGCCTTTGTATTTTATTTTAGCCCTAATTTTTCTATTGAATGGGATACAGGAGACTTTATTTTTAACTTGTGTTGTCAAATGATATTCATTCTGTTTCATTCATGTTCAATTTAATAAAGCTCTTGTTTGTATCACTTTAAGTGTATTCAGAATGGATTTACAATAACGATAAAGCAGTTTGAGAACTGTCAAGAGGCTAAGAATGGAAGAGTTGGCTCATGTATCCAAGGAAATAGATTAGAGTATAATCCGGAATCTGTGTTCTAACAAACATGATAGAAGAAAGACCCCTTTGAGGAAAGGGCTGGGGTACATGAAAGAAGGTGCAGTGGCAGTAGTAGGATTGTTATTTTTTTAGTAACTCTTCAAAATGTTAATTTTTCAAGATTATAAGGTAAAATACTGAAATGCTATTTTAAGTAGATGTAATATATATATATATATTTGTTTTTTTTCAAAGCCATGGTCCCCTCAAAGAAGGAAAAAGTCTTGTGGTTCATGCATACGTGAACAGTTTCTCCAATTTGAAAAGAAGTTCTGCTAGCCTGAAAATACTGTAGTGATAAAAATTACTGTAGCAAATATCTTTATATTTTAAATGAAAATTATTAGTGTTATATTGGATGAAATATGGAAATCTTTGAGGAAAGTTTCATAATAGTGCATATTTATATGACATAAATATGGAAATAGGATAAAATCAGCAGTGGAAAGATGTATTGGCTTTTTTCATTTAGTTCCATTTTACCCAATTAGAATATTATTTTTCATTTAGTTCCATTTTACCCAATTAGAATATGGAGTATTTTAGGAGGTGGTAAGTGTGATAGAAAAACAGAGTAAACCAAGTGTGGTGGCACATGCCTGTAATCCCAATACTTGAGAGGCTAAGACAGGAGGATCACAGATTGGAGGACAGCCTCAGCAACTTAGTGTTAACCTCTGTAACTTAGTGAGACTCTGTTTCAAAATAAAAAATAAAAATGGGCTGGGTGGTATAGAAAGAACACCCCTAAATTCAATCCCTAGCACAAAAAAAAAGAAAGAAAAGAAAAACAGAGTCTATTTAAAGGGATTGGATTGGATTGGGCGTAAAAAGATAAGGGTGCTAGGACAGGCAATAAAATTACCTAGAGAAGAATTCATTGGATATAGATTTTCGAAGAAATGGTAGCTTAGTAGAATTCCATTGTGTGTGTACCATCATTTTGTAATCCATTCCTCTGGGAGACCCTAGTGGGATGGGGGGGAGGGGGGCCAGAGAGAGAGTGAAGAGGGGGATGGAGGAGGGTGAGACCTTATGATGGTAACTACTGAAATTATCCTTTGTTCACACCTGAAGTTACTTGTATGACACTTGTCTGAGCTTACTTGTAAAGGCTAGCTATGGGGGGAAGGAGCAGGGAGGGAACTGGAGGAAACACAGATTGTATGTCAGCAGTGAAGCACAGAGAGAGCTGAGTGGAGCTCCACAACATGCAAGCACAGAGTGGGTAGCATATGGAAATCAAAGTGACCTTATTTGTCAAAATATTTATGTGTCAAGGGGTGTTATATTTGGTTGACATTATTTTCTACATTTTGCTATTTATTATTTATTTATTTATTTATTTATTTATTTATTTATTTATTTATTTTTGTGGTATTGTGGATTGAACCCAGAAACATTCTACCTCTGAGGTATACTCCCAGCCCTGGTTTATTCTTTATTTGGAAACAGGGTCTCACTAAATTGTGGAGGGCCTCACTAAGTTGCCGAGGCTGACCTTGAACCTGTTTTCCCCCTGTCTCGGCCTCATTAGTACTGGGATTACAAGCATGTACCACCACACCTGGCTTATGTTTTACAATTTAGATGTCAGTGACAGGAAGTTCCTTTCCTTTCTTTTCCTATCCTATCCTTTCTTCCTCCTTCCTAGTACTGGGGAGTGAACTACAATCTTCTGACATATACACTGAACTATATCTCAGTCTTTTAAAACAATTTTATTTTGAGGCAGGATCTCACTAAATTGTCCAGGTTGGCTTTGAACTTGTCATCCTCCTACCTTAGCCTCCTAAGTAGCTGGGATTGCAGGCTTGCACTACTATGCTTAGTTCAATACTTTCCCTCCCTTCCTTCTTCTTTTTTGTTCTGGGGATTGAACCCAGGATCATTCTATCTCTGAGCTCCAACCCCAGGTCTTTTTATTTTTTTATTTTGAAATATAGTCTTGCTAAGTTGCTGAGGGTTTCACTATGTTTCTGAGACTGGCCTCCAACCTCTGATCCTCCAGTCTCAGCCTCTGAAGTACTGGGATTATAATCGTGCACCACCATGTCCAGCCTGAATACCTTTTAAAATGTGATCATCACTTAAAAACACTGGGTTGTGATTTGCAAAAGATTATCTAAAACATTCTCTTTAGATGTGCCTTTTACAACAAAATATAATCATGTTTTATTGAGAGAAAAATCCCACCGAGTTGTCATATGCTGATGACAATTTAGGCAGATGCTGTGTGATTCTCAATGTTATTATATTTTTGGAGCTAAACATTTCACATGAGACCTTGGAATAATGAAGAATTGCCACAGCCATCTTCAAGAACTTATATTTAAATGCCTTGCCACAGTAGTTGAGGTCACTGCTTGAATAAAAGTAAATTAAAGGCTCTAATTAGTAACTAAATTACCCAATTTTCTATTTTTATACATGTTTTGCAAGGTAAATTACAGCACTTGTATAAAAACAAACAACTGACCTCTGGTTTCCATAGGATGTAATTATTATAAAAAATTAAAGGCATTTTTTTTACTTTTTCTATTTTGTAATTGGAATATTTCTTATATACATTATAAAATTTTTACTATAAATAAAAGAAATCCATTTAAAATAAATTGCTAAAACAGTAAAATTTAAATGAACTTAAAAGTGCATAGCTTTAGTAGAGAATCTGTACAAATCTTTTAAATCTTACAGGTCACATATATTTTGAAATATCCCAAAATATCTTATTTAAACATTAACATTTACAACTGAGCTCCAAAACCTACCCAGAAGGGAGTTGTTCATCAAGTGTGGTTACAGAATTGTCCAGTGATTGAAACAGTAGTAAATCTACAAAGAAACAAATAAAAAAAAAGCAGTTTTGTGTAGGGAAGAGTAGTGCTATTTTGCTTAGACTGTGTATACAATACATCTCAGTAGGAGAATTGAAAATGAGATTGAAATACTGTATGTCAGTAAGTCTTGGTTACAAAACATCCCTATTTAAAAATCCATTGTGGCTCTTGCCCAGATATCCCCATCCCAACCTTCTTGAGATGGCCTGCCTTCTCCCTCAAGTCCCTTGATTTCTTAAATAAATCCTCAATCTTTTCTCTGACTAGCACATGCTGAAATTCTTTTCTGCCGCATAAGTCAATAATCCTACAGAATAATTATGTTTTCCTGTGGCATAATTATTGGCGAGCCAGCCCAGGAGATTCAGAGAAATTGACATTGGACATAAAGAAAGATGGTTCCACAACCAAAAATAAAACAAACAAAAACTGGCCTCCCTATGTCTCCTTTAGATAAGTTAGGATGAGATTTCTGGTCCCTGGATAGGCAGGGTTGAAGCCCCTTGTCAGCTCAAAAGAAGCTACAGAAGATGGAATTTCATCCTTCATCAACCCGTAAGATTAAGGGACCAAAGTCTGGGGTGGTGGGGGAATAGAAGAAATAAAATATTAGGCAGAAAGGAGACAAAGGAGAGTTCATAATCTCTAACTCCAAGCTATAGGATGTGTTTAGTCTTAGACTGAAGTCTCAATGAGCCCATACCCTTAATCTCAATGGCCTCTCACCTCACTGGAGATTCATGAGATGTTTAGTAAACAAAGGGTCCAAGAGGAGGACAAAGGTCAGACACCAGCCAGTCACCACCCATTGGTGCTAGGGAACCTGAGGAAGGGGGGGAAGTCCAGACCTCCACTGTGGGACTCCACCTGTACCTTCATGGAGATTCTATAAAAGAACTGAAAAAGCCCACAAAGACCCTCTTGCCAGGACGCTGTCCCCCTACTTCTTGAGATAGCCTACCTTCTCCCTTGAATCACTCATTTTCCTAAATAAAATCTCTGTCTTTTCTCTGGAAAAAAAAAACCAACCCATTATGGATTATTATTTTAAATACCTTCTATACTTTCATATTCTCTAAGGCTTCAGAAGCATTACAATAATAGAAAACTGAAATCACTTGCTGGTTAATTTTAGTGTGAGTGAGCAAATACAATAGAGTAAGAACACTGCTTAAGAAAAAGTTTCGTAACAAGAACTGGTTGCCAGAAGTAGCAATTTTTCATTCTTAGTACTTCTGCAATTTCTATTTCCATGGGAAATTGGAGTGGAAGTCCTGAAATAACTGATAGAATCACTCTTCCTCTTGCATTTGCTGGCTGATGGGAAATACACTGCTTGCCAGGCACAGTCCTGTTTTTTAATGATTGTACCTCAGATGTTCTGTCCAATAAAGTTGTTGAGTTTTCACATTTTTATTGTAGCATAATCTAATGGAACCTTAAATGTTTTAGAGATCTAATGTGATTGCTTGTGATTCACATGATGAGTCTGCATATGACTGACAGTTGAAGAAAGATATAGCAGTAATTCAAACTCTATATATTTTTAAATATCATGATGGATCCTTAAACAAATGACAAAGGGCTAGGTGAAAATTGACCAGTCTATTTCTGGTAGGATCTATACTATGCCTATCCTGTGATTAGTGCTGGCTTTAAGGGCAGAGTGTGGTTAACAAAATAGATAAGGTATCTGTCCCCGTGGTGCCCAGAGTGTTATGGAAAGGCAGATTTCAGCCCATCACTGGGTTTTTCAAATCAATGAGATTCTACATCTAACGGAACAGCCTATAGAATCTTGCTGAAGTATTGTTGCACTGAATACCTTTGTTGCTTGGTTAAGTTAGTTACAGGAAGGGTGGAATGTCACGGAATAGTTAGTGCTTTGGAGCTGAGACTGCATCTATGATATGATTTTAGATCAATAAACTGTCTGCAGGGTCCATGTAAAGCAGCCGTAGCAGGTAAGATTAGAAAGAATAGGACAGATATTGGTATTTTATTGATTCTGTTGTCACCTTATATTTGCAGATAGCAGTTTTGGGTCCACTTACTTTATAAACACTTCCATATGCTCCTGTTATCCAACCTACCCCCCTCCTCACCCCATTCCTTCCAAGTGGAAATTTATCTTTAGCACTGTGGAAATTTCTGTGTGCATGAATATTGACATCATTTATAAGGCAGTATGGAATAAGACAACAAGATCACCTAGCTTTCTTCTTAATTAGATGAGTGCAATGTTATAGAAGATGTTTTAGAAAGTGTCTAGGGATACTTTGGTAACAAGGAGGCTCAAATTGAAACTGGAGGGAAACGAGAGTCAGAAACAGACATGAGTGGTCCCAGGAAAAAGTCACTGTAAAAGATGGTGCATAACTGGACAGAAGCCACACTGTCTTTAATTTCATTCAGTTGCAATCATTTTGAGGGAAGAAGTCCAACCACCAAACATATGCCATAAGGAGTCTCAGACTTGCTTCCAGGCCTAACCACAGGCTTAAGGAACCCACAATTTTGCATATTTCCTATCAGGAAAGTTCTCTGTCCCTTCGGGATTGTGCTGACCATAAGCAGACCTTGTCTTCCTTTTGTGGATCCTGGTTGGAAGGATTGTGTTGAAATCATAATATGTTATATGTTCTTTTTCCTAAATGCACATATGCTATCTCAAAACGCATTGCAGAACAGACAAGTATAATTTGCTTTATATAGAGATGGTATTTTTTTCTTTAATAGCATAAATAGTCTCTTATCAAATATGCATGTTTGTAGCTCAGCTCACATTTATTAAATATGACATTAAGTAGGTGAACCCGTACTTAATATATATTAGCTCCTATGCTTCTTGACCCCAAAGATCATAGAGTTTATAGGTGAAGAGCTTTACATTATTCCAGGTCCAGATGACAAGATTTGCATGTCTCATGAGAACACAGTGTAAACTCATTGGCAAAGGGTAATCAGATCATACCATCTTCCTGCTCACGACCTCCTGCTCTCTTGCACGCTGGGGAGAGCATCTTTAATATAGCCTGTAAGGGCATGCCCCCATGGACTGCTGTGTCTCAGCCATACTGTGGACTTCCCATTTCTCACATAAAGCAGATCCAGACCTGCCTCAGTACCTTGGCATCTGCTACATGGTTTCCCTGTGTCTGAGAGAACTACATAACTACATATCTTGATATGACTGGCTCGCCCTTAGCATCATGAACTCCATTCAAGGATTTCTTCCATGGGAAGGTCCATTTCTGTATCTGTACTATTACATAAGATTTAAATTAATCATGGGACAGGACAGAAAGTTGGAATATGAAAACCAATGTCTCTATTGTTTAGTATAAACTTTAAAATTTAAGAATATAATCTTGCTATCAGTAGTATAAGAATTACTTTTGAAACAAATTCTAACAAGACATTTTAGAAACACATGTCCTTAGATCAACTAATAGTGTATTGATACATCTTTGCATGCAAATTTCAACAAAGCAAGAGTTTTTTGGGGGAATGTAATAAATTTGAGAATAAATAGTCTTACTTACTATGAAAAGGATTTCCATAATCACATTTCCCTATTGGTTTGACATTCTAAACTGCCCGGATTTGGGTTTTATTTCTTGTGCCAGTAACTCATTGCATAAAGTTTAAATTCATTCTAGTTCAAGTGTACATTTAAAAAATATTAGATAGCTCCAATTCAACCAGGATATCAGTAAATTAATTATATCACATGCCACATGTTGAAGGGAGACACACAGTTTTGTTGTTCTTTTTCATTTTAAAACTGGGATCATATTTGACATAGTCATTAATTCAGCAGATCCAGTCATTGCTGACCCTTTAAATAGGATACCTGTGTTTTGCAATTTTTACTTTGATTTCATCCATCTCACCTCTCTTTTCTGGACAGTTGTCTGTTCTTCCTATTCTCTTTTCTTTTGCTGACATGCAGATTGCTGCTAAGTTATCAAACTGAGCTTAGTTTGTTGCATACAGAGAAACACCCTTTTTCTGAAAGCTCCAACAACTTTGCACTGAAGACTACTGAAAGGTCACACTTCCTAGGATGACACTCAAGTCCAGGACAACATTGTCAACCTCGACTCCCACAGTGCTTCCTGTCACCTCTTTTCCTTTCTCCATGGCTGCTGTTTTGAACATGTCTGGGCTATTCAGTCTTCCAGAACTTTGATGAATTTCTCAAGTGGTTATAGCAGGAGTTGGGTTTGGCTTTGATAGTTCTTTCTGAGTGTGGGACCTTCTAATGCTATAAACTCTCAGGCGATACAGTTCAATGATCTCAGTCTCTCCCAGTTTATGGCAGGACAGTTCACATGTAGTTATTGCTAAATCATTACTTGTGAGTTGATGATTTCATACCCTGCCAAACCCATACAATATCTTAGTGAATGTCATAGTCACGTGGTATTTTCTAAAGACATGTTTTTATACCCAAATTGTATAAACTTGTAGCTCAGAAAAAGCAATGAAAAGGCAAGTTTCATTCTCCATCAATATTGTTTTTTCTCTCTTGGGAGTTAATGGCTTGGGACGATGGGTCTCAGACTTGGGCCTGTGTGTTCTCATCATGTAGAGAGCTTGTTGAAGCTCAGATTGCTGGACCCCAGGCCCAGAGTTTCTGATTCAGTAGGTCAGGAATGAGGTTTAAGAATGTGCATTTCTAAAAAGGTGCCAGGTGATGGGGATACTTCCGTGCAGGACCCCAGCTAGGGAGCTGCAGTTTAAGGTGAGCAGGAGTCACTGGCCACTGGGTCCTTAAGTCATTGGATCCAAAAGCACTCATCTTGGATGGTCTCCAGATGAGAGTTAAAAATGGCTTAGAGTTGTGAATATTTCCATACCTCCTTGTTGTTAAGTTTCTTGTTTTTCTACCTAAGAAGGTGCTTAAGGTCCTCCTTTCCATTAGCCTTTGATTAGTTGGAAGGGAAAGTATTTTAGTCCATTGGATGCATACATTAAACTTCTGACTTCTCACCCTTGACGGCTTTCAAACGCAGAGCTGCTAAGTATGTATGTATGTATGTATGTATGTATCTATGTATCTATGTATTTATGTATTTTTGTGGTACTGGGGATTAAACTCAGGGACATGGTACCTCTAAGCTACACATCTAGCCCTATTTTTTATTCTTTATTTTGAAACAGGCTCTCACTAAGTTGCAGAGGGCCTCACAAGTTGCTGAGGCTGGCTGTGAACCCACGATCCTCCCGTCTCAGTCTCCCAAATACTGGGATTACAAGCATGCACCGCCACATCCAGCCCTTCTAAGTATTTTGTAGGTGGCAGCTTATTCAATTCCTCACAATAGATGAGCGGAGGTTAGTCATTGGACCAAGATGATACACACCAGAAAGGCAGATGAATCTGAGTTTGAACCTGGGAAGTAGAGACTTGTGGCCAGTATACCAGGTGTACTGTACCACTGTCTCCTAATATCGTTCTTGGTAAAAATAAGCTGCTGTTGTCCTTGTTTCAACCTGTGGGTTGATGCCTTTTCCTTAAATTCTTTTGGCATCTGCAGTTAATCCCTGGTGTAAGTCTGCCCTCTGGGCATCACAGGATTTTTATGCTTGAATGGGAAAACCCAAGTAACCATCACTCTTTAAGAAGCTGTGTCTTAATCAGATTTATCTAGGTCTTTGAGTGCAGCAGCACATTACAGTTACAGTACATTTTTATCACTTGCTTTATGAAAAATGACAGCACATCACAAATGGCCCAGTTCAGAAGGGAATAGTGGGTTCTCTTATCATACAACTTTGCCCCTCTGAATGTATAGTTTTCCATGTGTCTAAATGTATAGTTTTTAAAACAAGATCATCAACAACAACAAAATACTATGAATGGTTATCCTGATTTTATTGATAAGGACCTGATTCCCATTGGGGGGGGTTGTTTCATGGCCCCAAATCATAAAAACAGGCTCCTGAATCCAGTGCAAGTCTTTTCTTCCCAGAACAATGCTCGTTTTCTTGTATATTTGATATTTGCATTAAGAGGGAATGTTAAAAAAAAAAAAAAAGAAAAGATAGAATGTATACCTTTTATTATAGTCCTGTGAGAGATTTTTCATATATGGAGTACAGTTGTTAAATTGGAATGTTGTGTCTCTAACATATCCAACAAGTTTGCTAAGCCCCTTCCTTGAGCTAGGCACTCTTCTAAGTGCTTGGAATATATCAGCAAACAGAACATAGACATCTGGTTTTGTGATGTTTGCAGTGTGATGTTGGGAAAGTGACATAAACAGCAAATATATTTTGTGTAAGAAGTTTGATATGCGCTCTGGGAAACAGTTAAAGTAGAGTGAAGTCAGGGAGAAAGGAATGGAGGCCAGGGGAATGTGGTTGACACAACTAGTACTCCAGAACCTAGTTGAAACTGCTAGGTTTTAGGGAAAGGGGAATGTGATTGGGATTTGACATTAGAAGTTGTTGCGTAGATTGAAGTGACACTTAGCAAGAAGTGAATAGGTAATAATGTTAGCCCTGATGCCTAGGGGAGGCTAGGTGCCAGGAGTGAATGCCAAGGACCAGAGATGGCTGTGTGCTTCATATGCTTTAGGAATAGCATATAGGACCACTATATGACCCAGCTATGCAACGCCTAGGTATCTTTCCAAAAGAATTAGAAGTCAGAATACTACATACTGTCATTCTGAACTACATTATGATGTGAGACTACAATATATATATATATATATATATAATATAGTTTAATATATAATTATAGTATCCCTATAATATTATAATGATATATGTTTGTTCATACTTATAGAAGCATAATTCACAATAGACAAATTATGGACCCAACTTAGGTATCCAACAAGTGAATGGATAAAGAGAATGCAATTCATATACACAATGAAATTTTATTCAGCCATGAAGAACAAAATTATGTCATTTGTAGGAAAATAGATAGAGCTAGAGAATAATTGCTAAGTGAGATTAGCCAATCTCAGAAAATCAAGGAGTGTATATTTTCTCTCATATGTGGATGGAAGCTAGAGAGAAAATAGGTGACAAAAGAGACTTCAGATAAATGAGGAGAGAGACCAGTAGAAGAGTGAAAGGAGTTGGGAGAAGGGAGAAGAGGATTAAGAAGGAAACAGTTCAAGTAATGCTATATCCATATATGAAGGGGTCACTACTAATCTCATTAACATATAAGGGACAAAGGAGGAGGAGCGGAGTAGTATGAAGAAGAAAATATAACAAGCGATGTGTGTATGTATGTTGATATCCCTTTGAACCTCACCGTCAGGTATAATTATAATAATAATAACCAATACAATTATAAAAATAAAGTACACAGATTAAGGGAAACACTTCACCAAATTGTTTTCCTATTGTTCTTTTCCAGCTGCCTCTTCTCTTTCTGATGAATCATTGAGTCTTCTGTGAACAAGTCATTCACGGATAAACATTCAGCCCTCTATTGCATTTTCTTCTTGCTTGCTTACTTTCCAGACACATCCCATAATCCAGTGTAATCCAAGATCTGCAAGTAAACAGAAAGTTTGAGTTTTAAAAATTTAAGCATATAGTGTCTTTTTATAGTAGATGTATAGTTTTGACCTTGACATTGTTTGGGTCATCCTACGGGGTTTGGTTTCATGACCAGTGACATCATCTTAGTCACAATTTCCTTTGCATCATGCTAGGAAGTGCTCCATGATTGCTCAAATAAGTCTTCTCACATGATTGTTTTCAGTTTCCCCAAAATTCTTTTTTTTTACACTTTTATTGGTGCATTGCAATATTGCATCATATTGAGGTATAGAGTGATAGGAATATATATGACACAATTCTTGGTGTATTTACCTCCAGATCCCACCCGACTCCCTCTCCTGCCCCATAAACGTCATTGAGATTGCTGTTAATAATTTCATATATGGAGCCGGGCGTGGTGGCGCACACTTGTAATCCCAGCATTCGGGAGGCTGAGACCGGAGGATCCGGGTTCGTGGCCAGCCTTAGCTACCTAGTGAGGCACTCCGCAACTTAATGAGACTCGGTTTCAAAATAAAGAATAAAAAATAGGGCTGGGGGTGTACCTCGGAGGTAGAATGCCCCTGAGTTCAATCCCCAGTACTGCAAAAAAAAAAAAAAAAATCATATATGTACATGGTACTTTTTAAACTGTTACCTTAATTAGGTTTATATCCTCTTGTCCCCCTCCCTTAAGCCCCTCCATCTATTGGAGTCTTTACTCGATTATCTGATATGTTTTTTGTCATCCAGTTTTTCTCTAGCTTCTACATATGAGAGGGAACGTACAACTATTGCCTTTCTGAGACTGGCTGGTCTCACTTAGCAAAAGATTCTCAAGTTCCATCCATTTTTCTACAAACAACATAATTTTGTTCTTTATGACTGAGTAAAATTCCACTGTGTTTATATACAACAGTTTTGTGATACAGTCTTCCGTTGATGGACACCTAGGCTGCTTCCATAATTAAACCATCATTTAGGGTCATAATAAGAGAATGATGGTTTAGAATCAAACTGATCAATTTTGTCTATCATTAACTAAACAAAGATTGCATTATTATTCTTTTCTAAGTTTAAGAACGGACATTTTAAATTTCTCTGGGGCTTTTTATTATCACCTCTGATTATAATGGATGGTTTTGGTGTGGGCATTTTGAGATCATTTGCTAGGTCACCTATGAAGTTATAGCTGGGTGTGGTGGCACATACTTGTAATACCAGTACTTGGGAGGCTGAGACAGGAGGATTGCAGGGTCCTGGTCAGCCTCAGCAACCGAGTGAGGCCATCTGCAACTTAGTGAGAATCTGTTTAGAAATAAAAGACTAAAATAGGGCTGGGCGAGTATCTCAGAGATAGAATGCCCCTGGGTTCCATACCCAATATCACCACCAAAAAAAAAGAAAAATATGAAGTTATCAACTGAAAGCTAAGCTAAAAGTTTCAATATAGGACCAGAGTGAATGATCAATCAATGCTTTTGGGTACAGTGAAGAAGGGGATAAGCAGATTCTAGATGTATGGAGACAAAACAGAGATGGAGGAAATTGTACTCAAAATCTTTTACTTGCCCCTTCTGGAAAGCAGGGAATGCATTCAGCAGCCCTGTGTCCTAACGAAATTGTCTACCACTGATGAAAAATAAATAGCTTGTTCTGGCAAGGTTTTTGAATATCAAGTCTTAGGTTCTGAGATTCCTTTTACCATCAGTACTCTATGAAGCATATTGTGTTTACCAAAATCGCAAATGGAATTCCACATTGCCAAAGTGGAGACTTGGCTCATCACCCAGGCCAAGCAAAGAAATATAAACACAGTCCCAAGCTGATTCAGTACCTCAGACAGAATCCAGCTCTGCTGTATGTAGGTCCTGGTTAAACCTAGTTAAATGACTTTAAAAGTAGGTTAACAAACCGACACTGTATTGACTAATAAAGTAGCAGAAAGCCAACTGTGCCTGGTTGTATGGGGATCGGTGAAGTCAGATACCTTCAGATCCCAGAGTGAAGTCAGGAAATTCCTCTAGGCAATAGCTTGGCTGTCTATTGACTTAATCACTTGTCTACCTCATCCACAGGAAAGCCTTCACTAGGAATGGGACCACTATATGATCCAGCTATATTGCTTCTTGGTGTCTTTCCAAAAGAATTAAAGTCAGAATACTATAGTGATACATACATACCCATGTTTATAGCAGCACAGTTCACAATATATCAACAGATATAGTATAGAACCAACATATCAATAGATGAATGGATAAAGCACATGTGGTATGGACACACAAAAGAAAGAAGAACAAATTTATATCATTTGTAGGAAAATGGATGGAACTTGAGACATTATCCTAAGTGAGACCAGCCAATCTCAGGAAGTCCAGGGTCATATGTTTTCTCTCATATGTGGGAGCTAGACGGAAATTAGGAAACAAAAGGGACGTCAGACAAATGAAGAGAGAGACCAGAAGAATTGTGGAAGAGGATGCGGTAAAGAAGTGGAGAGGAGAAAAAGGAGGGGTAGAAGAAATAAACAGACCAAATAATGTTATGTCCATACAGATGGTATCACCGCCAATTTCACTGACATGGATGAAGATGGGGGAGGGGAGCAGGGTGGGGTGCAGAGGGTGATACATCAAATGATGTGTGCATGTATGAACTTATCACTTTGATTCTCACTGTGATGTGTAATTACAATGCACCAATAAAAGCAGATATAAAAAGATATAAAAAGAAGGAACTAGGACTGAGAAAAGTGACCTGGGTTCACCTTGCTCCGTTTCTTTAATCATGCAGAGTAAAACCTTTCTTCTCCTGAAAGGTGGTATTAAGCTGAGATCTTTTTGGTGGCATTTAAGTATCATTCTTGGAAAAGATATCCACTCCAGAAAACCAGAACATACATATACACATAAATAATATATATGATTATGTAATTTATATATATGGATTTCATAATCATATATATGTTATATATTATATTCTAGAGTGTTTTTTTTTCTTTTTTCAAAAAGAGAATGAATATTATTTGAAGAAATTTGTTCACAGAATTATGGGTACTGGCAAGCCAAAGAAGATAGATTGGGAATTCAGGTAGGGGTTGACTTTGCAGTCGAAAGTCTGAAATATACAGCTCTGACAAGTTGGTAACACTGGAAGGGTGATTATATTGCAGTCTTGAGGCTGAATTACTTTTTCTCTGGGAAGCCTCTCTCCTTTCTCTTTGGGGTTTACACTGATTGGACGAGGGTGCTATGTTATGGAAGGTAACATGCTTTCCTTGAAGTTAGCTAATTATAAATATTTCTGGACTTCACAAACACCTTCCCAGCAACATCTACACTCACGTTTCACCAAAGAACCAAGCACCTTGGCCAGCCAAGAGGACACATAAAATTACCTATCATAGTAAATTTGGGAGCTTCAGATGTTTATTTACTTTATAGGTAAATAGTGTGTTTGGACTATAAGAAAATTTATGTCAGAAAATAAAGATGTAATTCAAATAGAACTTTTGCTTTTCATTAATGAGATGCAAATATGTGAGTGAAATACTGTGATTGTGCGTTGACACTCTGGGTGTTATTATCTTTATTACTATTCAGTATAATAATGGATTTGAAAATAAATGAAAGAATTCCCATTATTTTTAGAAAAAAATATACATTTTGCATTAATCATGTTTTTGTTCTTTCTCATTTTCCAATGCATTTTCCAATGCAGTATCAATTTAATCATTTATTAAAGATGTCTAGTAGGACTAGTACTAGTGTTCAGAAAGGACATAAAGCTATTTATTTGGTATAAGTAATGCATATGAATCCCTGCTTTCCATATAAATGAGATTATTAGTAACTATTTTATTACTAATCTATTATCTTAGAATTTCATCTCTAGGGGAATATATTTGTCTTTACAAAATGAAATGTGTTTATTATGTTTAATTTGGTATAAAATCTGAAACTACCTTTTCCATTATATTTTTATTTCCTTGTAGTTTTGGAAGGAGTGTCTTTCCACAGCAGTGTTCCTGTGCCTTTGTAAGCAGAGCACAACTAAGCCTGTCTTGGCATCTTAGTTCATCTTTGTTCCTGTGTCTCTTCCCCTCAGTTGCTCGGTATATTTTCAAGTTTATATTTTATATCCAGACTTCTGGACAAAAAGAATTGCGACCCTTATACCAGATCCAATTCAGCCATTCTGGGTTGCCGGCCATGGGCAGAACATGCTTCTCTGGTCATAAATTTATTTCTTTCCTCTCTGTTTCTCAGTGTGCTAGCCTGGACACAAGGTTACCTGTTTCTTGGAGGATTTTACTGACGGCCATGGGAAGTATCCATTGTGTCCCATCCCATCTCCAGCCTGAAGTATGAAGCACATAGATGGAGTTTAGTAGTTGACTTGCAAAGAGACAGTGGATATTTGCCTTTCTAATTAAGGGCAGGGAATTCTCATTCCCTAATCCCTACACCCAGCTGTATTGGGTCTGTTTTTGGATGTAGCACTGAATTCTAGGGGCATCTTTCTGATTTCTGGGAACTCACTTTGTGATCCAACTTAAACTGGAATAGGAAATATGGAATAGTCTGCAACTCCTAAGAAAAAATTCTAAAGGTTGGTTCCATGCTTTACTGATCAGGACTTTTTCATGTCTTAATTCTGCTTTCTTCTGTGTTCACTTAATCTTAAGAATACTTTTTACAAGTGGCATTACTATGCCGATGGGTGGTCCAACTTTTAATCAAGGAGTTGAGCAATCATCAGGAAGAGTGTGCTTTTTTGTTGTTGTTTTCCTGATGATTCCAGAAGCTTCTCAAGGACTGCTTTTGCTTGGTCCAGTTTATATTTCCTGGGGATCATCCTGGCCCAGAGGATGAACTATTCTGACTGAGCATGCATGGGCCGTGACTCAACTCACATGACATGCACACTGCGTATCCAGTATGCCTCCCGCGGCATCTAGCATCATTGCAAGTTGGAGACATGTATGGGAGGTCTTTATACAAGAAGTTCTGGGTGTGGAGGAGATGAGAGTAGAACATGGCATGGTGTAGACTGAGACACTTCAAGGCTCAGAGGTCGGCTAGTTGAGAAGAAGCTAGTGGAAGAAGATAGGAGCAGAGAAGAAGGAAACCCAGTAGAGTGGGGGGTGCCCCTCTCTCTTAAGGGAGAATGTTGAAAAGGGAATGTTTTGGGGACATTTAAAGCTGGCGGGGGATGCGTGGGGAGGAGGAAAGTGTGTGTGAGGTTTAGGGGCATGGTGCATCAGTGTCACCAGCAGAACATCCTGAGGAAGTGGTGTGGAGGAGGCCAGAGGGGAGCCTGTTGTGCTGGGCGGGGATTCCAACCTGGGTTTTCAGTTTCCATCAGTATTTTTTTTTTTTAAGCACTGAAGTCACATTTCTTATAGGAAAGGACAGAGATGGGCTTAGGATATCTATGAAGGGCTTATTCCAAGTGAAAGCCAACGTGTCTGAAGGAAATAAAATTTTCCATTATGTGAATAAGATAGGGAGAAAATTAAGTCATTTTGTGATACTAAATTCCAAAAGATTTATAAAGTTCAGTCAGTCCCAAATTCATGGTGTGTGTGGCTGGCAACTCCTTTTCCCCAAGAAGTGTCATCAAGTACATTGTATTCAGGCTGTTAATTTGAAATTTGTATGTTGTATAATAATGATCATGTTGGTTTTGCAACTTAAAGATTTATGAGTGTGTAGTTGCTGTTAGTTTATGAACATTTAGCCTCGTATGTTTGTCAATTCTTAGGCAACTATAAAAAACATAATTTAAAACTGTATGTCTTGTTTTTTCCTTAAAATAAAATACTTTTAAAAAATCACATTATGTTTTTTCTCCCATAGAAACTAGCAGTATTTGGACATAAGGAAGTATTATTTTTAAAAATATTACAGCATTCATTGGTGATGAAAAGAAATTAAGATATAGGGCAAATTTTTGCCTTGAGAGGGATGGAATCTATAAAATTGTCAGTGTTATAAGAATCTTCAATTCTCATTGGTACTATGACCTATTAAATAGAAGCACTGATAGCTTTGAAAAACAGAGCTTTAAATAATGGCCAAATTTTAGCATAATTACCATTGTTACAGAAAGACTTTCTATATGCTACTTAATGTCATCCACAAGTAATTTACTAAGGAAGGCATTCATATGCATGTTTGTAGAATTGCGCTTCTTTATAAATTCCAGCATCTACTTCAACATTGTTTATTGCTAATAACCCCTTAAAAACAAAGCAACTTTGCCATCTGCACAGCATGAGGCAAAAAACTGATAAATACTTCTTTTAAATGTTGCAAATGTCGTTGCACTTGTATTTTTTTCTCAAACTGACAACATATGGCAGATTTCTATTTTTTTCCACTAAGATTTCTTTTTTAGTGACTGACATACACTTGTAAAAAAAATTATAATAAAATTCTTCAAGTAGAAATGGCGAAGGAACAATTGCTTTTTAAATACGTATTTATGGTTTGAAGTTTCAGTTTTTAATGTTTATGAAGCAAATTCACTAATTTGCTCCTATATTTTGAATTAGGCTTCTCTCTTTCAAGTATTCTCTCATTGAACAGTTTAATTATCACTTGTGGCCACAAGTGTGTTAGGCTGTGTTTTAAGTTCTGGGGGCGTGTTAATGTACAAATCAAAGTTTCTTTTCTCAGTGGGCTTATATTTTAAATGGGCTGCTTTAACTTAGTTGATTTGTTTATGATTCTCTTAATGTAAATTAGGCATGGTTAATTAGGGATCTCAGCATTAAGGATAGTGATCCACATGATTTCAAAATCTTTTCTTAGCTTCGATAACCTATCAATTTTATTTGGATTTAAACCTAGCATTATTTGTTAATATACATGAAGCCATAGATTGTCTTGAGTGCCATATTAATTTGCTAGGCTTCCGCAACAAGTACTACAACTGTGGGCTTAAATCACAGAAATTGGTTACTCAGAGTTGTTGAGATGAGAAATCCTAGACCAAGGTGTCCTTTTGAGGGCTGTGAGGGAGAGGCTGTTCTCCCCCAACCTCTGGCCGTCACTGGCAATCCTCAGTGCTTCTTGGTTTCTGTGCCATCATCCGGATCTCTGCCTGCATTCGCCTTTGGTGTTCCTTTCTGTAAGTAGAGCAGTCACGGTGACCAGAGGGCCAACTCCCTGCCAGGATTATCTCATCCTACTACATCTGCAGCGAGGACTGTTTCCAAGTAAGGTGTGTTCTGACGTCCTGTAGGTTAGAACATCCATAGATGAACTTGGGGTAGACAGAATTCAGTTCATTACAGCCATCACTAAGTGGATGCAATTTATGTTTTTATTCTAAAAGCATTTATTACCTACCTGCCAAGCACCTACCTACTGAGTGCTAGGGATGAGCTAACTATACAGCAGTTATTAAAAAAAATCTTAAAAAGAACACATTCAGGCCCAGCTGGGTACAGTGACACACATCTGTAATCCCAGTATTTGGGAGACTGAGACAGGAGGATCATAGGATTGAGGCCAGTAGGTAGTAACTTAATGAGATACTGTTTATTGTTTGTTTTTTTTTTTCCTGGCTCTATTTGCTTTTTATTAAGTGTCAATTTCTTAATAAACTTCCTACCAAATTTATCCAGTATATAGGACATTTCACTGATGAAAATTTTATAAATTAAATTGGATGGATGAGTAAAAAGGTCTTTGACAGACACTCTTTTATAATTTGGCAGCTTATCTCTTCTGATTTGTAGAACTAGCTATTCAGACTCAATTGGGTTTGGAAAACAAAAACAAAACAACTAAAAAGGGCTGGGGGTGTATAGTTTAGAAGTAGAATGCCCCTAGGTCCAACCTTTAGTAATACACACACACACACACACACACACACACACACACACACACACACACAAAGGAAGCTAATGGTAGACACCATTTACAATGGTGGGAAGGCACTAGCACCCCCCAGGCTGTTCTCCATCCTTAAATCAAGTGGCAGAGGCTGCTTCCGGCAGGGAAGCTGACCTCCTAACACAGCCAGCTCCTTGCTGGATGTTCGCTGGAGATCTCCTGGAGGGTCAGATCCTTTGCCGTGTCACATTAGGTGACCACTGTTGTAGGGACCCTGGAGCTTCTGTTCATGAAGACAAAGGCTTCATGACCACTCCGGTCAGGCACAGGAAAACTCCTGGGTCTTCATCTTCCTGCCTTTATTTGTAGTCAACCTCCTGAAGGGCACATTCAACCCAGACACTTCTGAGAAAGCCTGATTAGGAGGGACTCTAGACAAAGGAGAAACCTTAGAGGAGCAAAGAGGGAGACCTAACTGAGGGAGATGGGAGGGGGGAGAGAGAAGCACCCTAATGCACATGATGTACATTCACAAACATACCAAGTCAATCGCTAAGCCAAGCATTAGAAGGAGGGAGAGGGGAGGGAGTGGGGTGGGAATTGCAGAAAGGTTAAATGAGTGATGTGTCCATGTACACCTCTACCAGCTTGTACCTCACAAAGATGTAGGTTTACAATGCATGAAAAAAAAAATGGCATGACTTTCCATGTATGAAGTTTGCTGGTAAAAAGGTAACTTCTCAGACCAACAGTGATTCATTAGAAAAAGGAGCTAGTAGCCAGGCATGGTGGCTCACACTTGTAATCCCAGCATTCAGGAGGCTGAGACTGGACAATCCGGGTTCGCGGCCAGCCTCAGCTACCTAGTGAGACACTCCACAACTTAGTGAGACTTGGTTTCAAAATAAAGAATAAAAAATAGGGCTGTGGGTATAACTCGGACGTAGAATGCCCCTGGGTTCAATCCCTAGTACCGCAAAAAAAGAAAAAAGAAAAAAAAAAAAAAAAGAAAAAGGAGCTAGTTATTGAGTTTTTTAAAAACACCATAAATTCATCAAAAATCTGCCAACAGTATATACGTGGCATCTATAAGAGTTCAGATTAAAATAAAACAGGTATTCAATACATGAATGTATTCATTCTACAATTTAAAACAAAGTGGTACAAAAGTTCTAGGCTATGCTACTTCACCTTATAACAGATTTTCCAATTTGCAGAGTGAGTGAAATAATTATAACTGGAGATTGCTTTCATTTTAATGGAATCTACAAATGCAAATCCTAATTTGATTTTCAGTGTTGCATTATTAAATTTCAAAATCTGGCAAGGAATGGAGTGTGTGTGTGTGTGTGTGTGTGTGTGTGTGTGTGTGTGTGTGTGTGTATTTTGGTCTATCTATTCCTTACTTAGGGGCATTCATAATGCATTCAAGATAGATGGCTTTATGAATTTTAAAAAGTCTTTGGGGAGCTTTTATACAACCTTCTTAGAAATATTAAAAATTTTCTATAAGGATATTCATCCTTAAATATCACCTGCTTTTCATTTGGGTAGCCAAGACCTGTGCTTGGTTTACCAGGAAGCATTATTCCCCCTTGGATTTACATGGAAATGTGGACTATGGAGAGCTAGAGCCAGGAGGAATCATAGTACAGCAGCCAAGTGATTAGCAAACTAAAATCTCAAAAACAGATTGAGGATGATGAGAGCTGGGATCCAAGCTGGATTCTCTTGAATGCAAATCATTATCTTAAAGACAGCAGTGTTTGAACCACTTCAGACTACTCATATTTCCTAATTTGAAAGTCAGTGAGTCACATGCTCTCTCATATGTGAAACCTAAAAACAAAGTTGTCCTGAAAGCGGGCACTGGGAAAGGTGGCAAGGGGCAGGTAGGGGGCGAGAGTAGGAGAAGAGTGCTTGGATCTGACCAGTGCACACTGTAGGTGGCATGAAAATATCACGTGGTAGCCTATTAATCTGTACAACTAATATGTGTTGAAAACAAATGTATGGTTAAAAAAGCAATGGCAAAAACTACCATCAAACTCTTCTATGCTGCAAAAGATAATATATATTTTTTTAAATTTTCCATCTAAAGCTTTGCTGTGTTCAATAAAATGCAACCCAAAACCCCTGGAAACCTTTGCCTCCTTCAGATTTCATTGATCCAAATAGGGCCAAAGAGTCAACCTCTCAGGATCATATAATCATTTAGCATTTCTAATGTGCATCCACAAGATGAAGTATTTAGACCTAGTGAAAAATATGAGCCAAGATATTGTTCCCTTAATTTGTAATGAAGATCAGATCGTTATTTTCTCAGGTATCGTCATCAGCATTGCAATGATGAGATAGACATTTCTTGTTAAACTCTGTTATCGGTCTTGATATTACAGACACAGGGAAGTTTTATTTGTTTCTTTTTTCCTTCCTGCAACACTGAAGCAGGCAGGATGGGGAGCTGGGCAGTCTCAACACAGCTAATATTTGTTCCAAGGGATGGTGTGGAATTTTCCCATGAGGAAGTTTCACAAAGGTGTCGTTTTCAGGAGAATGTTTACCTGCAAGCACATTCCCTCTAATAATGGTGTCACCAACCTGTGCATCCAGGTATCATTCTGACCAAAGCCAAGAAAATGAATTGTAATTCTTCTCCAGAGGGAAAAAGAGCATGGATTGAGAGCTACTCAGGAGAAATCAACTTTCAAGAGTTGGATTTTCTTGTTTTATGTTCCTTGCTGTATTTTTTAAATGTTTTATAAGACAAGAAATGCAACCTATTCATGAGTATGGGTTTCAGTGATAAATCTATGAGAGTGATTGTATGCCAGGCTGGGCATTTTAGGAAAAAAGAAACTCATTTCCTGACTTCACTCAAACAGTATTATTCAGGCTTGGTTCTAATCCTTGTTTCTGGGCTTAGCCAGCTTCATATTTTTCCCATACAGTATTTGAGTAATAAATAAATACTTTACCAAATTATATCCCTCTCCCTATGTAAAGAGATCAAGGTCAGCTAATGTGGAATCCTGACAAGTTCCTTGTAATTTTCAGAAAAATACTGCATCTCTAATATTGCAGTATTTACTAGAAAGTTTTATCAGATTCAAAAGAGAATAGCAAGCTGGGCGCAGTGGCATACACCTGTATCCCAGTGTTTGGGAGACTGAGAAAAGAGGACCACAGGTCCCAGGCCATCGTGTGTTAACTTAGTGAGACCCTGATTCAAAACAAAAATAAATAAGTAATAAAAAGCGATGGGAAGCTGGGCCTGGTGGCGCATGCTTGTAATCCCAGCATTTGGGAGGCTGAGACCAGAGGATCCGGGTTCGAGGCCAGCCTCAGCTACCTAGTGAGGCATTCCGCAACTTAGTGAGACCCTGTTTCAAAATAAAGAATAAAAAATAGGGCTAGGGGTGTAGCTTGGAGGTAGAATGCCCCTGAGTTCAATCCCCAGTACCGCGGGAAAAAAAAAAAAAGACAAAAGACAAAAGAGAAAAGGGATGGGAGTATAGCTCAGAGATACCTAGTCATCTCTGGGGGCAGGAAGATAATATTCATACAGGGTGGAGATTGGCCGATACTGTTGGTTCCACAGGCATCAGAGAGTGAGTACTCGGTGGGCCATGGGAGCAAGTTGTTCATTGTAAAGTTTTCTTTTAAATGAAAGTTCTCAGAATTATAGAACTTCAGAGCCTGAAGGTCCATCCCATGTCATTCTAGTCCAATCTCTGATTTTATACATCAGGAAACTTGGACATTAAACAGTTATGTGATTTGTCCAGGGACAGCCAGCCAGTTCCTAGACAAGCTATCATGTCATTTCTGCTGAAATGTCACCACCCCAGGGAGCGCTTCCCTGGCAGCCCCCTCTCCACCCCTGCCTCTGCTTCATTTTCTTTCTTCCCATGAGCTGGTGGCTTGGTGAGGGTTTACTTGGCTGCTTGTGTTTTGTCTCACCCTGTAGCATGTGCACTCTGTAACCTTGTCCTGGTGACTGACACAGCCTGTGTGCTGAGAAATATTTTTTACTAATGCACCCAACGTCCAGTTTTAACACAGGGATCTGAATTATACATTTATATAATTCTTTAACTGTCACAACTTATGGGGTTGGAGAGGGAGATGTCATTTGATTTTTAATTTTTTGGCCTCAGATTAATGCTGATCTTGAGAAATCTTATATGGCTGAGGATAATGCTGAAATTCGATAAGGGACTATCAGGAGAAAAAGGGTGATTCAATTGAGCTAGTGGGAAAGAGAGGCTGACATTGCACACAGGGAGCTTACTGTGTTTTTTCCACTCATTTTTGTTTCTTGTGAAGAATCAAAATTATCCTTCCATCATTTGTGGAAAATCGAGTGATTTGTATGGTGGGCCTCTGAGGTCTGAAATAGATTATCATTGGTCTTATGGGTTTGTGAATGAGTTGAAATAATGTATTCCTGGTGCTCGGAATGGTGTTTTAAATAAAGTTTGTTAGATTAATACTAAGAACATGAAAATATTTTAAATTAGATATTTTGTGTGAGCATTTTTTTTTTTTGTTACACAGAAAACTATTTTTTAAAGTTTGTCAGTGGCTGCCTGATAGGATAGGTATCTACATAAAAAATAGAGTTTCTGCTGGACGTGGTTGCACATACTTGTAATCCCAGTACTTGGGAGACTGAGACAGGTGGATCACAGGTTCGTGGCCAGCCTCAGCTACTTAGTGAGGCCCTCTGCAACTTAGTAAGACCATGTTTCAAAATAAAGAATAAAAAATAGGGCTAGGGGTGTATCTCAGAGGTAAAATTTCCCTGGGCTCAATCCTCAGTACTGCAAAAAAAAAAAAAAAAAAAAAAAAAAAGGAGTTTCTAAATTAATTTGTGAATATATTGATGAATGGACAGATTTGGAGTATTACTGTGCTGAAGTTAAATATATTATTTATCAACATTGCCTCCTAATAAACCTGTCATTTCTCTTTCCTCTGCACCTAGTTTTCATTAAAAATAAACTATAGAATGCTAACTTGGGAGAATTTTTACTCCAAACATAATGGATTTCTATGCACATACACTCATGATTCTTAAATAATGCAGAATTATTTTGGTGAATTCATTTTGTAGCATTTGAACTCAGAGTTTTTAAAACAGAGTCAAAATGATAAAGAATGAGCACCTGCCTATGTAACGTTTATTTCTTTGACAAATATAAAAATAGAGTATAGTCACCGACTGGAATATTCAGATCTCCAGACTTCACCGTTCTCTGGATGCAGTTCATAGAATAAGAAATAAAATTGCCCACTCACCCGAGATGATTAATTTTGAGGCACATAAATCCTTTCATAATACACTCTAGAAGTGATGTTTAATATATAATAGTAAAGAGCTAATATTTTACAAAGATTCATTAGTTATGGCATCTTAAGCAACTTCGTTGAGAGTTTTTGTACTGATTCAATTTATGTTTAGGAAAAACATGTACCATGTACTCATGTGCATGTGTGTGCGTGTGCATGCATGTATGTGGGTATGTGTGCATATGTGTGTGTGCATGTGCTTTTAGGCTCTTTGGAGTTTTCATTGTTGCAGTGAATACTTACATAATTTCCCCCCTCTACTAATTCAACATATAGCAGTGACTTTTATAACTAAGTTAAGAGAAATAAACTTATTTTCCTTTTTTTTGCAAATGACTTTCTCAGGGAAGATTATTTAAAATGTAAGACTTGAATTTTATATTCAGAAATTGGTAACTTATACTTAAAATTCCTCATTGTGGTGGTTTAAAAACATACCCATATATATATAATATAATAATAATATAATAAAATATAATAATATTTTTTAAAAAGTTAGACTGGCTTTAGTGACTCATTTTGAATTAATATGGTACAACAGACCAACACAAAGAGCTGCACCGTTTCTATAGGCTCTCTGGCCCCTGGATCCAAATGTGAATCTCTGGTCCTGTCCTATGATGGTTAGATATAGAATGGCCCCTTGAAGAGCTCATAAATTGGTGTTTGGAGTTGAATAATTGAGTCTTTAGGTTGTAATCCCCAGCAGTGGATAAATCCATTGTAATGGACTGACCTGGGTGGTACCAGGGAGGCTGGTAGGATGTGGGAAGAGTTGGGTCCCTGGGATGCAGCCTTCGAGGTTGTACTTGGTTCCTCCTCCCCCTGCTCCCTCTCTGGCTTCCGGCCCCCATGATGGGAGGAGCACAGCCCAGGTGCATCCATCTCTCCACCTCCCACAGTCATGCCCTGCAATCCATGATCCCTGGCCTCACAGGGATCCAATCCCAAACCATAAGAAAATAAACCTTCTTTCCCCTAAGCTACATGGTCAGGTCTTTAGATTATGGATGTAGGAATGCTGGTAGAAATGCGTCCACATTTGGAGCTTTGGGCCAACATGTAAAAAGTTTGAACACTGTAAAGCCAGTCTTCTGGAGAGACTTCATGCACAGACCACAGCAGAGGAGCCCAGACACTCCAACTGTTGGTGACCCCCCCCCCCCAGGCCTTGACAAGTGAGCCTTCTCCAGCTTTGGCCTCTCCTGGTCTGACACAACCACAGGCAGATCCCCAGCTGGACTTTTCCAGCTGAGCCCAAGTAACCCAGAGCCATGGCATATAGCAGTAATAAAAATGTCATTGTTTTGTGCCACTCAGACCGGATATTTTGTCACCATCAACAATGCTGGGACACTTTTTTTTGAAGGATTTTCATCATGCATCTCAATTTTGTGATACCCACCAAAAGAAAAAGTAGTTTAGAGCTGGGATGGGATTTGAACCCCACTCTTTTATGACTCTAGCAGACCAAATTGACTATCAGAAGGAATCAGTTTTGGTTCCTTGGGCAATTAGATGTCACATCAGCATGACACCAATTCTCCTGTAATGTATCCATATTTATATAGCCTAGACTGAGGTAATCAATTAATATTCCCATTCTCCCACCTAGTTCCATAATTTTAATTGAATTGTTTGACTATTGCTTCTCTTTTAACTTAGAGTTTTCTTATCTTCATATCTTTGCTGTTGTATCTCATCAAAGCTAAGAAAATTTGATTGTAAAACACACTAATACATTAGGTACTGATGTAAAAGTAAAGATTCTGACAAATAACTTGGAGACATAGATTTTAAAGACATGAACCAATATCAAAGACATTAAAGTATGAAAAAGTATATTAAAAAAGGATACAGTATAATATTTAATACTGACAATCATATTCTAGCAAAGGAATATTAAAAATATTAGAATAGGCTTGATGAGCTGGATGAACCTGGCCTAGGCTATGACTTTTATTCTAAAAGGTAGAGCTTAAAATCTTAGTTACTCAAAACTGTATCTTAGCTGCTCATGGTGGTGTACACCTATAATCCTAGTACTTAGGAGGCTGAGACAGGAGGATTGCAGGTTGGAGACAAGATTCAGCAACATACTGAGCCCTTTGATAACTTAGTGAGGTATTGTTTCAAAATAAAAATTAAAAAATAAAAAGGACTGGGAGTGTGGCTCAGAGGTAGAATACCCCTGGGTTCACCACTCCTATACCCCCTCCCAAAAAAAACCCTTAATTTTCTTGTGGCAACTGACCTCAAATCCCATCACTGCCTTTCAAGTATCCATATATATATATATACTTATGGATATCAATATATATCAGAGTCCTTACTCGAGAGCTAATGAATCATGCAAAAGCTGAGCTCGTTTAAGGAGAAAGCCTGGTCCTCTGTATTTTTACCAAATTGCCCAGGTGACTCCAATGTTCAGCAAACTTTGAGAACCACTGTTCTGGAACATACTTCCCTTAATAGCTGTCAGAGAAAATGGAAAATTAATGTACGGATATACTGGAAATCTTTAAAGGACAGCCAGGGAAATCCAAAACTGTAGATCCAGGAAAGGATTTTCACAAAACATAAAAGTAAACCATGGGAATTGAAATGTTTGGCGACAGTAGAAGGCCTACAACCTGGAGAATTAGGAAATTCCCTGAGTGGGGAGAAAAGCGTGATAATCCCTAAGACTCTCTTGGGATGTTGGAAAAGATGCGTTCTGTAAGAAGGGAAAATGAGGAGACGAAGGAGAGGAAGTGTAAAGAATGTTTGGTGTTACACAAGAGAAAATGCAGAATTCGTTGTCCTGGTACAGTATGGGACCAGAGTCAGGAAAACCAAATCTGTGGGTTCAAGGGACTCAAGCTGGAGGCAAAGAGCGATTGTCACAGGGCAGTGGCTGATGTAGTGGGGAAGAGTAAAGGGACTGGAAATACACTAACAGCAAAAACATAAAAATACAATTGTTTTCGGAATTGATTGCTTCTCAAGCCACGACCCAAAGTTCCCCTCCTGCTTTGTAGATGTTAGTGGCCAAAAAACTGGTACATTACTATCTCTATAAAGTATACTCAAGAATCTTTGAGCTAAAGAAAAAGCAAAATCAAAAGTCTGTGAGTGGAGGGAAAAAAGCCAAAAAAAACAACAACAACAACAAAAAAACTTCAAACCTCTTGACCAATGATCAGAATGATCCCCAAAGATGCTCATACTGAAAATCCAAGGCACGCTCAACAGATCCTTTTGCTTGAAACGCAACAGTTAGGGCAGTGGTGGGACTGTACACTCACTACGTGCTTACGTGCTGTGTGGTGGATGTCTCCATCACCCTGAGCCTCATGATGATGTATTGTTACAATACACCAATAATAGTATATTAAAAAAAGATTGGAATCCACTACTTCTTACTGTGACTGGTTTTCCCTGTCTTCTGCTCATGAGTCCTTACCAATTCTTTTTTTTAATTTAAATTTATATACTGACCACTGGCTGAGGGGACTGTCTTCCCCTCACAGCCTATGATACCCGGTCCTCTGACCATTGACCCATGTAGTTCCCCAGCGTCTCCCGCATCCCAGTCACTTTTCCCCATTACCAGGAGGACACAGCTGGTGCTTCCTCCTTTATTGTGCTCAGAGGGGATTCTTTTATGTAGCAGGAGGAGGGAACTTTTCACAAAGGGGAAATGACAGGAGCCAATCATTTTTAAAAGTTACAGGCAGCAGCTGTAAACAAGTCCTTTTAAAGTAGGGATCATGCGCTGTCCACGAGCACGGAAGTTCTCCTTGACCAACAAGCGCCAGAATCGTCCCCTCAGCCCCTCTCGCCTCCTGGTGTTTAAGGTTTCCTCCTACCCGCAGACTCCTTCTTGGGTCCAGTTAGGACCCTCTGCCTCCATCTTGAGGAGAAGGGCCGAGTGGAAATTCCCCACAACTGGCAATAAGGTACCGTTGTATATTTATGATTAACAGAACATTTTAACTCACATAACATTCACTTTTAAATCAGTCCTTTAGTGTTGAGTAAGATAAACTTCGGATCCGTCCAGTGACTTTCAGAAGCCACACAGATACTAAAATGTGAAGTGAGGGTCTGATCCCAGGTTTTTGTTGTTTCTTTTTGGTGGCTTATAATTGCAATTCTAATCTCTGTGGGGTACCTTGTGACATTTTGATGCATTTATACATGGTATACTGGTCAACTGAGGATACCAGGCTTCCCCTCATCTCAAATACTTACTAATTCATTGAGATCACAGGTGTTTCACGTGCTTTATATTCTCCTTTCTCGCCTATTTTTTTCCTATGTTCTTTGAAGGAGTTGTTGAAACTGCAGCGTCAGTATTTTTCTTTTGGAAAGGAACTGACAGATGTGGTGTGTTCCCTTCATTATACTTCATGATTAAGTAAATGGGCACCCTGAGAATGGAGGTGGATGAACCCAAATCACAAAACAAGGTAAGGAGTATCACATCCAGGGCTCATTCCCCAATTACTCTGTGACACAAACACTCTGCCACTTCCTAGGCTGAGAATTAAGTTTCCTGGCAACTCCACTTGCTGCTGCTTCTTACCTGTCGGACAGCTTCCCCTGCCCACAACTTGGAGCGAGGGGCTTTGAAACTGGACATTTGGTGGCAATTCGTATTTTCCCCTTGGATTCATTTCTTCTTGTTTCTTGGAATCAGCATAGATAATTGTTAACTCCTTTGTGATTTGTGTCCATAGAATTTCATTTGCTAATATATTTGCTTTGGCATAGCCAAATACAGCGTAACAATGAAATATTTTGCATATATATATAATAAAAATGATTTAAAATTGCTATAATTTAAAAAATCTATCATAAGACTTTAAATTTGATACTTTATGAATTTTTAGCAAATTAGGATTTTTTAAGAGACATAAACAAGAACTAATGTATCTTTATTTTCAAATGCAAATAATTTCTTTATGAGTATTTTATTTCTTTACGTGAATTTTACTTACTTATTTATTTATTTATTTATTTATTTATTTATTTATTTATTTATTTATTTATATGTGTGTGTGTGTGTGTGTGTGTGTGTGTGTGTGTGTATGTGTATGTGTGGTACTGGGGATTGAATTTACTTACGGGCATTTTACCCCAAGTCCTATCTTAGTGTTTATTTTGAAACAGGGTCTCACTGAGTTGCAGAGGGCCTCACTGTAAGTTGCTGAGACTGGCCTTGAATCTGCAATCCTCCTGTCTCAGGCCCCCTCAACTACTGGGATTACAGGTGTATGCCACCACACTGACTTTTTTGCTTGAATTTTAAATTGCATAATATTTACTTAGTGGAAATATAAATTGTAGGTGAACTTTTTTGTTAGTTTGGTTTTCTTTAGTGGCATTATTGCATTTTTTAAAAATGAAAGCATAATAGGATTCTGCACAGTTGAGTCACACTGTAATGATGTGGAGCCAGGAGGAGGTGGAAAGTTTCTGTGCTCACTTCTTTACTAGGCATTTGGATTAACTAAGTAGTCCCTGTCAAAGACTAACATGTGGTTTTCCAATTGTCAGGTTTCGCTAGTTAAGCATAGTCTCTGCATTACATTGTTCTAGTTCCCTATAATCCAGGTAGATCATACTCATCTTGGCACTCTCTTCTGGTCTTCAATGTCTTTCTAATTTCTGCTTTAATAAATTATGTATAAAAAGTTTTTCATTGATAAAACATTTAACTCTGTGCTTGATTCGGTACAGATGCTTTTATTTGTTGCTTCAAAAGGGGAATGATATCTCCAAACATTAGGAAACTAAACAGCACACTTCTAAATAATCTATGGGTCAAAAGGGAGTGCTCAAGGGAAATACAGAAAATACATTAAACTGAACAAAAATAAAAATGCATCATATCACAATTTGTGGGACACAACTCAAATGGTGCTAGGAGAGAAATTTTATGGCTCTAAATACCTACATTAGGAAAGAAGACATGTCCCAAATAGTAATCTGGTCTCCCAGCTAAATAACCTAGAAAAAAAGGAAATAAAAGCAAATGGAACGAAGGGGGCAATAAAGATAATAGTAAAAGTCAATGACATTTGAGAGAGAGAAATACGGGAAATCTCAAGAAAAAAAAAAGGTAGATTTTTGTAATGATTAATAAAATTGATAGTTTTCTAACAAGACTAGAAAAAGAAAATTAAGATATAAATTCCCAATGCCAGGAACAAAATGAAAAATGTTACAACATATTCTGCTGATATTAAAGTGATAATAAAGGCTACTTTGAATAACTCTGCCCACACAAATTTGAAAACTTAGAGGAAATAGAACCAAACTCCAAGAAACACTAATTACCAACACTTACCTAAGATTAAGTAGATAACTAGAATAACCACAGAAAATTGAACCCACAGTTAAAAACCTTTCAAATACAGACTCTCCAGGCCTACACGATTTCACTGAAGAAATCTATAACACATTTAAAGAATAACAATAATTATATATAATATCTCCATTTGTGTGGAAAATAGAAGGAAATACCTTTCAACTTATTTTATGAGGCCACATTATCCCAATACTAATTCAAAGACAGTGCAATAAAATAAAACTATTAATATAGATATAAAATCCTCAAAAAAAATATATTTGCAAGAATCCAATACCTGTTCACTCAAAAAAAAAAAAAAATCAGGAATATGGGGGCCTAATTTGAAAATGAAGCACATGCAAAAACCTACTTAATGGCAAAAAAGTAGATGCTTACTCTCTCACAAGAATCATCAGTATTATACTGTAATTCTTAACCACTGCAATAAAGCAAGAAAAATTAATAAAAGCCAAATAAGTTAAATGGGAAGAAATAAAGCAATTGCAACAGATAAGATTGTCTGTTTAGAAGATATCAAGTAAATTACAAAAAAAAAAAAAAAAGTTGGTTCGGTAAGGTCATTGTTTACAAGGTCAACACACACAAAATTATATATCTATGTACAAATAGTAAGCAATAAGAAATGAAAATTTAAAAGCTTAATACCTTTGAAAAGGAAATATTTAGTCATAAATTGAACAAATCCTATATATTATCTTTATGCTGAAAATGATAGCATGGCCATAAGAGAAGTCTACAAGACCTAAAAGGAGTGGAGAGGCAGTCAGACCCATGTTTATAGATTAGAACACTCAGTGTAGTAGACAGAGTGTTCCCCAAATTAATCTATTAGCCTTAATAGAATTATGATCAGATCCTAGCAGGAATTTTTTTAGATGCTGATTCTAAAATCTGTAGTATATGGAAAATCAAAGTAAGTATATATTGTGAAGTAAGACTGAGGTTGAGGAATCTCAGTACCTAACTTAAGGCGTATTAACAAAATACAATAATCAAAACAGAATGATATCACTGAAAGGGCAGACAAATACATCAGTGAAACAGAATAAAGATTCTAGAAATAGACCCATAAAATATGTCCAATTGATTTTCATGAAGTTGCAAATGAATTAAATGGAGAAACAACAAATGCTGTTGGAATAAAAGGACATCTTTATGTTCAAGAAAAAAGAAAGCCAAAACCTCAACTTGAATTTCACACTTTGTACAAATTTAAATAGAATGCATCATAGATCTAAACGTAAACCATTAAACTTTGTAAAAAAACCAAGCAGAAAATTCGTTTGCTCTGGTTTTATGTAAAAAGCTCTTGAGACATGCCAACAAAGTAATATCCATACAAGAAACAATAGGTAAAATGTACTTCACCAAAATTTAAAATATGTATATGTGTATATATATATTTTTTTAAATATATTTTTTTCTGAGGAAGATAATATTAAGAGAACAAAAAGACAAGTTGCAGACTGTGAGTTGCCATCACCTGCTTAACCAACGACTTGTGTCCAGGACCCAGAAAGAAATGTCTTAACTCAACTGGTAGAAAACAATGCAATTAAATAATGGGCAAAGGTCTTGGACAGACCCTTCACCAGAAAGGATATATGATGATAAATAAGCAACATGGATCGTGAACATCAAACACATTTAAAATCATTTTCTGTTAAGGAAATAAAAGTGAAAAACATAGTAAGTTATAACTATACATCTAGCAGATTGGCTCAAATAAATAAATGAATCCTGGGGATAAACACCATGAGCTGAAAGAGGTCTTAGAGCAACATAGTAATCTCATAGGTTGCTGATGTGAATGTAAAATGTTTTAGCCATCTTGAAAAACAATTTGGCATTAAAATAAAACTAGATATGCAATTACCATATGATTCCAAAATCCTTCTCATAAGCATTTTACCTTATAGGATGATAAGTTTATGTAAATTAATATTTATAGCAGCTTTGTTCATAATTGCCCCAAACTTGAAACCACCTAATAGATTCTGATCTATCCAAGCAATGGGGTATTCATTAGCATTAAAAAGGAATGAATTGTTGATACACAGGATCATGCTGATGAATTTCGGGGGTGTTAAGCTATAGAGGCCAATCTCAGAGGTTACCTATTGTATGATTTCATTTCTGTGGTTTCTGCGAAAGATAAAAGTGTAAATTATAGAGTCAGGTCAGATCAGCCATTGCCAGTGAAAGGCGCGTGCACTGCACAGGCCTGTCCAGGGGTTCTGTTGGGCAGTGGGCGTGTTCTGAGCCCTGACGGTGGTGGTGTTTTTACATATTTATACATGAGTCACATTCATAGCACTGCACATCCAAAATGTTAATTTTACTGTGTATTAATTTGAAACAATTTTTAAACGTGAAGCCTAAGGGTTAGAGGGCAGTCTGAAATTGCTATGATGGCTACACCAAAGATTTATATTAGAAACAAGAGGTTTCATGGGAGAAAACTTCTCTAGGCTTATAAAAATAGTACATGATATCTGTATGGGAGAGCATATGCATGTATATGTGTACTTACAGCCTAATGACAGTTGATGGAAAGTGTGTAACTCATAAAATTGAAAATCTTAAAACTAACATCATGATTTTTCTGATGTATCATGTGTTTCACAAATAGATTCAGTTTATGTGATTTTTTTTAAAGGAACCTGTCTATAGCATATGTGTGTGTGTGTGTGTGTGTATGTGTATGTATATGGTCCTGGGGACTGAACCCAGGGGCATTCTGCCTCAGAGCTACACAGTCTAGCCCTATTTTATTTTTTATTTGGAAACAGAGTCTCACTAAGTTGCTGAGAGCCTCATCAAGTTGCTGAGGCTGGCTTTGAACCTGCAATCCTCCTGTCTCAGCCTCCCAACTACTGGGATTATAGGCATGCACCAGGGTACTCGGCTGAGATGCACTAATATTACATGATGAATTATATAAAAGTTGTACACTATTCCAGAAGGACAACACAAAGAGGAAACGCTGCAGAAATAACAGCAACTGGTTTTGAATTCAACTGCTAAATAAGTACACAAATAATTCTTTACTGATTTCTACCTTAAATATTTGATTAACTTAATTTAATTTAAATGAACTGATATTAAGTATTTTGTCAAAACAATTGCTTGGAAAGGAATTGTTTTTAAAAGTGAATTAATTTTACTTGGAGTGGTGGTATCTTTTTATTATTATCAACTGCCATATTAAATAGCCATTTAAAATGTTAATACCTACTATGTATGAGTCTATTTCTGAACATTGTAGCTTTGTTTGACAACATGAGGCTGTTAATGATTGAGACTCTTACATAGGCTAGGACGAGCAGCATTCGTAGAATGCAGGAAAGAGGGCATTTTGGTTTCCTTCCTTTCCTCTTCCAGCTGTCTTAACATATTTCCTAGTCCTGTGTTTCTACAAGAGTTCTCACCTTGAAAGGAGGCATAGATTGGAGACCTGTGAGTCAGGAGACTTGAAAGGATGTGCTTTCTGTATTTGTAGTTTTAGTTTCTTCAGTTTGCCAGTCAGAGTTTGTTATTTGGTCCATGCTATAATAAAAAGTTACATCCTCAGGTGTGTCTGTTGCAGGGTCCTGCAGGAGACCTGTGTTCAGGTGTTTAATTTAACAGCATTGTTAGAGCACTTTACTTACCTATTTATTTTACTTATTTATGCTCTTTTTTTTGTGGTACTGGGGATTTAACTCGGGGGCATTCTACCTCGGAGCTATACCCCCAGCCCTATTTTTTATTCTTTATTTTGAAACAGAGTCTCACTAAGTTGCGGAGTGCCTCACTAGGTAGCTGAGGCTGGCTGTGAACCCGGATCCTCCGGTCTCAGCCTCCCGAATGCTGGGATTACAAGTGTGCACCACCACGCCTGGCTTATTTATGCATTTAAACTGACACAATTGCACGTACTTGGGGGGGACTACTGTGTGATGTTTTGATACATGTGTACATCATGGAATAGTACAGTCAAGATGATTAGCATTGCCATCTGTTCACATATTATTTTGAGGTGAGAAATTTGTATTTACATTCAGAAATCAAGATTCAATGATATGTTTTGGCTTCTCATGTTACCTAGGGAAGAAAAATCACGACAGGTAGGAACAATCTGCATTATCAGCTGGTTACAGGTGTCATAGATTAGTGGGTAAAAGGAGAGAAGAAAAGAGAGGACATGATGTTATTTTGTAAGACATTTACTTTTACTTGCATCGGTTCACTCGAGTGGCTCTATTCATATTTTTGCAGACATTTGATGATGTAGTTATTAAGAGTGTTACTTTTTTCCCTCTGCTGGGTGTACGCTTTCATTTTATTCCTCCAAAGTCCTATCTTTCTTAGATTTTTGCTTCAAGCTATTCCCTGACTCCTCAGGGAAATCCACTCCCTTCCTTCCTTCAAGCCTCAATTGCCCCTCACTTGTCCCAGTTCATCACAAATGATTAATTGTCACAGCGTTGGTCCTTTTATTTCTCTCAAGAGATTAATTTAAAAAATCAAGTTTTTTTTATGATACATTGAGGATTGTAATATATAATATACGTGGAGTAAATTTCTTTTGGGGGGTATGTGACTTTTGACAAACGTGTGCTAAACCAAAAGAAAGCTGAGAGGTAGTGCCACAGAGCCCCTTCTTACCCCATTGTAGTCACCCCTTGGTCTTCCCACCTTGGTGACCCCATGGGATTTCCGTTTCTGTTATTTGACTTTGTCAGAAACTCATGCAAGCCAGGCATGGTGGTGCACGCTTGTAATCCCAGCATTCGGGAGGCTGAGACCAGAGGATCTGGGTTCTCAGCCAGCCTCAGCTACTTAGTGAGGCAGTCCACAACTTAGTGAGACCCTGTTTCAAAATAAAGAATAAAAAATAGGGCTGGGGGTATAGCTCGGAGGTAGACGGCCCCTGAGTTCAACCCCCAGTACCGCAAAAAAAAAAAAAAAAAAAAAAAAAAAGAAAAGAAACTCACGTAAATAGAACCATGCAGTGTGCCCCCTTTTGTGCCTAGCTTCTTTCACTCAGCATCATGCTTCTGAATTTCAACTATACTGTAACATACATCAGTAAGGCATTAATCATCACCAAGTAGTATTCCTTCTGCAAACAATGTATTATAACTTGAGCATCTATTCACTAGTTAATGGACTTCTAACTTGTTTCTGGTTCTTAACTATTAGGAGTAATTTAGTTATAAACATTTTCTTCCAGATATCAAAAATGTTTTCCTTCCTCAGGTTAATCCTAAGACTGGGATGCACATTCTTAAGTGTAAGGTTAACTTTGTGAAAACCAAAACCTTTTCCAAAATCTCTATACACTTTTCCCTTACCACCATCAGTGGCTGAGCCTGGTTTCTCCAAATCCTTGTCAGTCCTGTGTAGTTTCATTATATTTTTGTCCTATTCATTCTAGTTCATGGTTGTGGTTTTCATGATGCTATTGCTTTGCATTTCTAATGGCTATTGGTATTGAACATCTTATACACTGCTTGCCATCTGTATCTTTTCTTTGGTGTCTGTTGAGAGCCTTTACCTATTTTTTAATTGAGTTACTCTTCTTAAAGTAGTAAGAAATTTTTATCTATATCCTGAATACATTTCTTAACTAGATATGTGTTTTGAATATCTCTTCTCAGAGTCTGTGGCTTACCTTTTCATTTTCTTGACAGTATATTTCAAAGAGCAGAACTTGAGCATTTCAGTGATGTTCTGTGTTTATATTTTTTGATGACTCATACCTTTTGTGTTGCATGTAGGAAGTCTTTGCCTAACTCTTAACATTTTCTTGTAGAACTTTTGCACATTGCTTATGTTAAATCTTTAATCCTTTTAAGTTTTTTTTTTTATAGTCTAAGGTTCTTTTTTGCATATGTCCAAAAAATGTGTCCAGTTGTTCTAGCATCGAATGTTAGCAAGACTTCCTGTCTCCAGCCAGTTATGTTGACACACTGGTCAAAAAGAAATTTGGTCTTCATATGTGATTGGACATACTTCTGAACTCTCTTCCTACCCTTATTCTATATATCTAGTCTAATGTCAAGAAGGCACTGTCTTGACATTACTCTAATTTCTGCTATTTCTCAAATGAGGCAGTGTTAGTGGTCTAAATTTCTTTCCTTTTCAATGTCTCCTTTCCTTCCTTCTCTCGTCTTCCCTCCTCTCCTCTTCCTCCCTCCCTTCCTTTCTTTCTACCTCTGAGCTGTATCTCCAGCCCTATTTTATTTTTATTCTGAAACAGGGTCTCACTAAGTATCTGAAGCTGACCAATAACCTGTGATCCTCCTGTGTCAGACCCCCAAGTATTGCAAGCATGCACCATCACACCCAGATTGTCATCCTTTAAAAATACTTTTATTGGTGCATTACAATTACATATCATAGTGAGGCTCAATGTGATACAAACACGTATGCACACAGCACTTGGTGTGTTTCCCTTATGACCCCACCCCCTGCCCTGCCTTCTCTGCACATATTAGTGAGATTGTACTGATACTTGCATATATGGTTAGAGCATAATTGGAACATCTTAGAAAAATTGTAGTTCCTATCTTTCTCATGCAAATTTTGATTTAGGTTGACCATTTCTATGAAAATGATTATTGGAATTTTGATTAGGATTGCATGTAATGTAGAAATGAACACTTTGGAGAAGATTGACATAGAACATTGAACCTACTGATCCAATGCGTGTACACTTTCCTTTAAATCCTTATTTAAATCATTGTTCTATAATTTTTCCCACATAAGTCTTAAAGATTTTGTTACATTTATCCCTACATATCTCATATGGTTTAATATTATAAATGGTCTTGTTTTAATTCAATTTTCACTCATTCATTAAAAAATATATCTTAAAAGTAATTTTTTCTGTACTGATCTTGTGTATTTCAATCTTAATAAGGTAACTAACTAGTTCTAGTAACTTTTTCATAGATTCATTAGACATTTGTACATAAAAATTACATTGTAAATAATTACTATTTTTATTTCTTCCCAAAACATGTATGTTTAAAAAATTTTTTTTTCTTATTTGATTAGTGTGAGCCTCTAGTGCCTTGCTGATTAAGGTGGTGAGCATGCACGTCATGCAGTGTATTCTCTGTCAGAGAGATGCGTCAAACTTGCATCATTGTGTGTTGTTTTAGCTCTGTGTTTTTCTTAAATTATTTTGTCAATGTGAGATCATTTCCTTTACTCCTAGCTTGCAGAAAGTTTTTATTTTATTTATTGTAGGATCATATAAGATGTTTATTGAGGAAAGTGGGGGTTCATTTTAAGAGAAGGCTGTGATGGAGGGTTACATTCTAGAGAAAGACTCCCAAACCCTCTGTTTCCAGAATTGGAAAACAGCCAAAAGTTTTTCATGTCCAATATAGTTAAGAGCTTTTCAAATCAATTCATATGATCATATTTTTATTGTTTACTTTGTTATATGAATTACACTTATTAATTTTTTGAATCTTGAATAATTATTTCAACCTTGATGTAAGCCCTAGTTAGTATTTATTTGAGGCTTCAGTAAGCTATCTTTGGATTAAAGTTTATTTGTACATTGTGATTTATACTTTTATACTGAGATTTCGTCTAACTCCAATCAGAAGGGCAATGAAGAAGTCAAACAACAATAAATGCTGGTGAGGATGTGGGGAAGTAGGAACTCTTCTATACCGTTGTTGAGATTGCAGCTTAATTCAACTGCTATGAAGATCAGTGCGGTGATTCCTCAGAAAATTGGGAATGGACCCACCATATAATACAGTGGTAGCTCCTGGGTCTCTTTTCAAAGGGATTGAAATCAGGATATTATAATAATACATTCATATCCATGTTTATAGCAGCATGACTCATTATAGCCAAATTATGGAACCAATCTAGGTATCCATCAACAGATGAATGGATTATAAAATTTTGGGTTGTTCACACAATGGAATTTTACTCAGCAATAAAGAAGAACAAAATCATATCATTTGCAGGAAAATAGATAGACCTGGAGAGTATTATATTAAGTGAGATTAACCAGTCACAGAAAGTGAAAGATCATATGTTTTCTCTAATATCGGAAGCTAGGGAGTAATTGGGATACCAGAGAGACTTCAGATAATGGAGGAGACACCCCAGTGGAGCCAGGGAAGAGCTCTCGATGAGGGTGGGTGTGGGAGGAGAGGGAGAATTAATGATGGGAAGACTTCTTTTGATGTTATGAACATATGTGAGAACACCAATGCCAATCTCAATATCATGTGTGGGAAAGAGGGCAGAGGGCAGGGAGTGGGGGAAAGCCCGCAAAGTGATATGTGTATGTATGTCACCATCACTGTGAACTACATTATGATGTGAGACTATAATACACCAAAACAAGTATAAAAATAAATGGAATATAAACAGAGTTTCATTTAAACATAAGAAACTAGTTTTCTTGCCATATTTATATCTGGGTTTCGGTATCACAGAAAATGATTATCCCATGGACTGATTTAGGAATTGTTCAGTCTTTTCCTATGTTTTGGAAAAGATTATCTGCAATAGGTACTATTTTTCTTAAATATTTGATAGTATACACTGCAGAAGCAAGCTGAGAATTGTCTTTGTTTTGGTGGAGGATTTTAATTATGAATCCAGTTTTCTATAAGAGATAGAGCTATTTTCATTGTGTAACATTTCTTGATTCAGCTCTGGCGATTTGTGTCTCTCAAGGAGTTTACAGTTTCATCTCTGTTACTAAAGATGATTGGTATAAAGAATCAATAATATATTCTATTTATTTATTTATTTACTTATTTATTTATTTATTTTTGTGGCACCAGGGATCAAACCCAGAAGCATTTTACCTCCAGCTTCACCCCCCCCCCCGAACTATTTTTATTTTTTGTTTTTGAAACAGAATCTTGCTAGGTGGCTGAGAATCTTGCTGACTTGCTGAGGTTGGTCTCAAACTTGTAATCCTCCTATCTCAGTCTTCTAAGTACTGGAATTACAGGCATCCACTAGGAGGCCCAGCTTAGTATATTCCTTTTAAAGTGTTTCATGGTCTGTAGTGGTATTCTCTCTGCTTCCTGATATCAGTATTTTGTGTATTCTCTGTCTTTTTCCTTGTTGTTGTAACTAGGGATTTATTGATTTTACTATTTCCAAAGAATAAACTTTAATTTGTCTATGTTATTTTGATTTGTAAAACTATTCAGCTATTAGAATAATTACTTTTCACAATTATTAATTTTATCTAATTCAATTTTCTTTTTTTGTTTTTTTCCACTTTTATTGGTCCATTGTAATTATACATCATAGTATAGTAGTTATTGGTGCATTGTAGTTATACATTATAGTAGTTCAAAGTCATAGAAATAAAGATGCACACAGGTATTGACGTGTTACATAAATATTTAGCCATGCATGCTTGTTCAAGGTCAGCCTCAGCAATTTAGTGAGACCTTCAGCAACTTATCAAGACCCTGTTTCAAAATAAAAAATACAAAAGGGTTGAGTATATCTCTGAGATACAGTGGGCTTTGGTTCCATTCCCAGTACCAAATAAAAGATAGAAATTTAGGGGTTTTGTTCCCAGTATTTCTGGCTTTCTGACAAAACAATTTAAAACATTGTTCGTTGCAGTGACTTAATTGAAACCCATATATGATGTGTTTTCATTTTCATTCAATTCAAAACTTATCAAATTTATCTTCAATTTTCTTTGAAAACTGATGAGATTTGGATTTTTATATATTTAGGACTTTTTGCAGATATCTTTCTATTACTCATTTCAAGTTTGGTTTTTTTTATAGAGAAAACATTTTGTTTTATTTAAATTGGTTTAAACTTAATGAATATGTTTTATTTAGCTGATATAGTCTATCTTGGTCAAAGTCCAAATGCTCTTGAAACAATACTTATTCTGCTATTTTTTGTGAAGAATGTTTATTAATATCAAATATATCCTGTTATTTTTAGTCAATAAAATTCCTGATTTACTATAATTATCTTCCTGTTGCACATGCAACAGAAATAAAAAAATACAGTAATTAGAAAAAATTGCACGCATCATTTGCGGTTTTATATCAGTTGACATTTTCTTTGGTTTTTTGGTGGACAATAAGTGTCAGAATTTGAAATTTTTCCATGAAGCAACTATAATCCTTCTCAATTCATTCAATTCCCAAGTCACTTTTACTTCTGAACCTAATTGTCATTATTATTAAAATATATTTGGATCATTGATATGAATACTAAGATTGTGCATGGAGAACCAGGTGTGGTGGCGCATGCTTGTAATCCCAGCATTTGGGAGGCTGAGACCAGAGGATCTGGGTTTGCGGCCAGCCTCAGCTACCTAGTGAGGCACTCCGCAACTTAGTGAGACCGTGTTTCAAAATAAAGAATAAAACATAGGGCTGGAGGTATAGCTCAGAGGTAGAATGCCCCTGAGTTCAATCCCCAGTACCTCAAAAAAAAAAAAAAAAAAAAAAGATTGTGCATGGAATATGGCTTCAAGGAAATTTAAATTATATTGTCAGTGATTAGAGTAATTGAATAATTTTAACATATGCAATTGAATATATTAGTAATTTATAATTATGTAACAAAAATACTGTAAAACTTTGAGGCTCAGCACAACATACATTATTAATGGAAGGCTCCACTTCCAGAATCACACTGAGACATTATTATTATTGTTGTTATTATTGTTATTATTATTATTAGCATGCAGTTCCTCGTGAGGCGCTGGCCTAGGTCTCCACAATCTCACTCTTTGCTGGAGGCTTCCCTGAGCTCCTCGCCATGTTGATTCCCCCACATGGCAGCTTACTTTATCAAAGTGTGCAAGGCAAGAAGCACTAGAGAGAGTCAGCTCTCAGTAGGGATAACTGAATTATGGGATGACATCCTCTCACTGTTGCCTCATTGGTAAAAAGGAAGTACTGGAAAGGGAAGGTGTTACTTAAGGACACAAGGAACAGGATGAGGGATTTTAGGGGCCACCTTGGAGACTGCCCACCACGTTCAAGTACTATTTATTACCAGAACCAGGTAATGACATCCATGCACACAACTCTCACGTCATCATGATGTATGATTACAATGCACCAATAAAATAAAATTTTTTAAAATCAGGTAATGTTTGAACATTTTCGCACCTGAATTGAAATTCTTTGCATTAGAGTTAAATTGCTTTGAATAATTTGAAACTCATATACTGTTTATTATTTTTTGAAACCAGGTCACTAAGATTTCTTCTCAACCAAACATATTATTACTGTGCTGTAATTTATTCTACAAAACACTGTTTTACAAATAAGAACCAGGCAATGTGAAATTAATAGGAGATAAAGCATAGGGGTCAATATGTGATTTTATTCAAATTTTTGCCCTACCATTTACTTGATACATCTGAAAATCTCTGACACTCAAGTTCTTTTTCAAATAAAGAAAATATTTTTATGTATTTTATGTCATAACAATAAAGCATTTAATATATTACTCCTACATAGTAATTACTACATAATGGGATTTATTATTATACGTATCAGTATTTTAAGAATGAGGAATCTTAATGTATTGATGAAAATATATTAACCCATTCTGAGTAAACTGAATATTGTTTGCTTATTCAGGGATATGAGCTGGTGTGATGGATTGTCAGGGAATGGTTTTATCGTATACAGAGCTTTATTAAACTGTTTACATCCAGTGGAGTGATGGAGGAAGTTTAAGGAAGGTAGGAAGGGGATAGAGGCATAATGAAGGTAACAGTTTAAATATGCTACATACATATGTGAAATTGCCACTTCCAACCTCAATGACATATGGATCGGGGGGGAGGGGTGTGAGATCTGGAGGGAGACACACCAAGTGTTGTGTGCATGTGTATTCCTGTCCCTCTGTGTCTCATTATGATGTATAATTATAAACCAAGAAAAGTATTAAAAAGCTGTTAAAATAATATACTGCTAAATGAAATCAGAATTGACTTAATTTTTTTTTTAGCTAAATAGAATTGTCATTATTTCTCATTAATAAAATGATGTGAATTTAAGTATCTCATATTGCTCTTAGGGCATTGACACTGACGGTTTTCTCAGAAGTAATTTGTGAAAATAAATTATAGTGGGGGAATATGATAAACCTTCTTGTATAGAATGTTAGATAAGATCGGGTGGAATGAATGTCGTGCGCATGTATCTTTCTATCATTCTGAACCTCACTATGATGTATAATTACAAGGTACCAAAAAAAAAAAAAAAAAAAAAAAACTGTAAGCCCAGTACTTGGGAGGCTGAGACAGGAGAATTGCAGGTTTGCGGCTATCCTCAGTACCTTAGTGAGGCCCTCCACAACATAGTGAGACCCTGTTTCAAAATATAAGATTAAAAAAATACAGCTTGGGGTGTAGCTTGGAGGTAGAATGCCCCTGGGTTTAAGCTGAGTTCAATCCCCAGTACCAGACACACACACAAACACACACACACACACACACACACACACACACATACACACACACACATACACACACGCGCGCGTGCACACACAGCTGCACATACACACAAACATAAAATAAAAAAAAAAAGAAAGGCAATTGAAACAAATAATACTGAAAGAAACACTAACCAACAGATTATTCGAAGAAATTATACAGTTCAGTTTTGGATAAAATTTTTGTTTAAATTTTTAAGATCAATTTAAATAAATTTCCTGGTATTTCATTGTGAAAACTTCAAAGCTGCAAAAGCAATGCCAGCAGTTAACAGGGAGTAACCACACTCTCACCTAGAGCATGCAAGTGATTATTTATTATATTAATTTTTTTCACATATCAATGCACCTTGTCATTTCTTTACTCTCCCTTCAATCTGTTACTGCCTTTTACAAACTTGTGGGCAGGAACTATTCTATTAATATTATGCATTTAAATATTTTAGCTTGCATACCACCGACTAGATCTCAGTATTCATTGAATGGCTCTTTCTTAGGTAAATTTACATAAAGTGACATGAATAAACTTTGAGAAGTTCTGATAAATGAAGTTTAGACCTAAGTTTATATGTAGTATCTTATTTCTTAAAAATCCATGGGAAAGCAGGGTATGGTGCGCACACTTGTAATACCACTACTTGGAAGGTTGAGATCAGAGGATCCGGGTTTGAGGCCAGCCTCAACTACTTAGTGAGGCTCCCCGCAACTTAGTGAAACCCTGTTTCAAAACAAAGAATAAAAAATAGGACTGGAAGCATAGCTCAGAGGTAGAACACCCCTGGGTTCAATCCTCAGTATTGAAAAAAAAAAAAATCAATGAAAAAATAACCGAGAATAGTATTTTGACAACTGGTCAACCTTTGTAGGAAGTAGCGTTCTCTACAATTACAGATACAAGTAGACATACTTCCTAATATGTGGAAGACATTGTCACAGAATACCATGGGCATTAGCAGGTTGGCCAAGAGTATCCACTTCTTGAATTGTACATCCCTGCGGAAAACTCATTTCCCTTTATTAATTAAATCTGTTACTTTGATAATTCTGAGACTGTCTTACTATAGCTGATTAGTTTATGGGATGAACCACACCTGGGTTACTTGAAGTGTATACACTGAGCACCTTTGAAAACCTATTTCCTTCAAAGCCTGAAGTCTCAAAGAATTTATTCAACTTTTTTAATAGATATGGAGCAACTATTAGGGCATGGCCTATTGACAGAAAACCTTATATCAAAACTACACATGCATTGCTGACCCAACACAAAAACATTCAATTTGGAGCAATTCTTTACAGTGCTAGAAAGGAAATCCTCTATGTAGACTAAGTGGCCAAGAAAATCAAGAGAATGTCATTTGAATATATAAAGCCTATAATGACATCTGAACTTGAGAACTGGGACAATTGTCATTGTACTAATTTACCCTGGATTTAACTATGTATTCTGAACACTAGTGGGACTGTTAACTTTGGAGCAGAAACTAATGTAATATGAATGATTTTTTGCAAATATTAAAGTAATCCATGTTAATCCCTACCTACAGGCTTGTTCCCTTACACCATTCTCCTTCCAAGTCTGAGCCTAAGGGTTATAGATCCATAAAGGGGAACATGAGAGATTGCCTGAAGGGAGAGACAGCTGTGGTCTCAGATTGACTTCTATGACCTTTTAACAAGACAGAGTCATAATGCCATGAGGCATATTATCAAAGAAGTTTCCATATTCCTTTACCTTCATGTACCAAATCAGTAACCAAGATTGGCAGATTAGACGATAGAGGGCTTCTTTCTTATCTGAGTCCAAGTTGGGTAAGAAGAAGCAGAGGGCTCACATTTTCTTCCTTTTTCAAAAAAAATTTACTTGGTGTATTGTAATTATACTCAGTGAGTATTGGAAAGAAGGAAGACAAAAGTGTGGAAATCAGACCCTTAGCAGGGAATGTCATATAACATTACATACAGGGTGGAGGCGTCAGAGTAGGCCAAGATGGTACCTGGAGGAACCATTAATATGATTAAAATCATATTAACGAACATTTATTTAATTGCTACTATACAGATGTTCTTAAGCAGGGTCTTCAGGGAGCAATGCACAGCCATTGGCATAAAGAACCAGCAGTCGAGAAGAAAAGATAAACAGTGAAGACCATTGATAAGCCTTGTAACAGACTGAAAGGGAAAATGAATAGGTCTTTGAGACCAATGATGTCTTCTTCTCTCCACTTGTTAACCTATGTGGCCCTGGTTCCCAGCTGCAGAGAGAAAACCTGGTGTACCTACATACCTGGTATCTTGTGTGTGATTTTACTCTGCACGTCACCCACTTAAGGCTTGTGTCAGCTAACATTCTCACTGCTAGAATTCCAAGCAACTGACCGCACAATGTAGAGGGAGGATTTATTTGCTTACAGTTTCCTTGGAGATTTTGGGCTCAGTCTGCATGAGGTTGGGGTTTGCAGATCTCAGGCCATGGTGGAGGGAGGCGAAGAGAGGGAGGCAGGGCGCTGTTCTCAAATCATGGTGGTCAGAAGCAAGAGCAAACAAAGGGATCAAAGGCAGAAGCACAGTCCTTAAGGCTGTGCCCCAGGCACCCGCCCACACCCCTAGGGACTCACCTGCCCAGTAAGCCCACCACAGTGGACTTAATCCACTGATGAGATTATTTAATGACATCAATTTCAAACATTAGTAGATTAGCTCTACAAGGGGTATTCTATATTCAACCACAACAACATAAAAATACTTAATTTTAGCTGGCAGATGAGCTTTCCCATTTGAATGTTTATATTATGCTCTCTTAAGCTTCTTGGTGCCCGTTCTAGTTTTTCATCCCTTCTTATTCCAACATTTCTTATCACTTCAGTGAAAGGCCTAGAGGTCAAGACAGGTGTCAGCCTGCCTCATTCACCTCAATGTCACTTGCTCTCTTGCCACCTGTGTGATCTGACACTCTGGGACTCATTAATGCATTTGTTTAATGAATTGATGAATTAATGGGCAGTCCTAGATTAAAGTTAAAGTCCCAACAATAATATCTTGACACATCAAAAGCAATAAATTTCTATTCACCCATCCTTCCTTCCCGCCTACTTTTTATTATTGCTAATTGATTTTCATGCTGTTTAATTAGTAAGCATGTGCTATAGAGCCACAGTAGACTATCAGATTAATGACACTTCTGTGCTCTGAAAGGAAACATAATGTGGGGTTATGATGTTGGATGGGAGAGAAATGATAGAGATCACACACACCCCAGAAAGCATAGCTTCGCTTAATAAAATTTTGAAACTCCCTTGAGAGATTTTTTATTGAAGTTGTAATTTTGCCTGTATCCTTTATGTGTTCAGATTATATGCTTCTTTCCAAACATTAATTTTCTTATATTATAATCCCATTTTCCTTAAGCACAAATCCTTGCCTCCACTGAGATTCCACATAAACTCCCACCATGATTGAGTTGCATCTTACATCTGGCTTCGTGATTGGACTCAAATCTACAGGATTCCTAAGGTTCTGCCTCTCTCTTGGCCCTCTTTTAGCAGGCCCCGTGGAATTACTCAGTTCCCCTTCCATGACCTGTAGAGACTGAGCATGGAGCATCCCTTTGAGCTATACATTCAGTTCTAATACCCACACACAACTTTCATGTATGAAGTCTAATTTGCTTTAGAATTTCTATTGAGACTGTAAAGAGCTACAGATGGGAGAATGGATAGATATTGGTGTTGTCACTTGCTAACTCTTCTCTCTCTTCTCCCCTCCCCTCCCCCCTCCTCCTCCTCCTCCTCCTCCTCCTCCTCCTCCTCTTCTTCTTCTTCTTCTTCTTCTTCTTCTTCTTCTTCTTCTTCTTCCTCTCTCTCTCTCTCTCTCTCTCTCTCTCTCTCTCTCTCTCTCTCTCTTCTTTTTTTCTTTCTTTGTTGGGAGAAAAGGAGGGGACCTTAGGAAAAACAAACAAACAGTTGTACTAGTCCCAGCCAGGCACAAGCCCTCCTTCATCACAAGCTGATTGCAGCCCCTCCATGTATTTTCTGAGCTTCTGCATGAACCTCAATCCATGTAGTTTTTGTGAATGATATACCCATGCCGTCTTTGGATTCTCTCTCCTGAAATGTGTGTAACACAAAAGTCCCCTGCACTAACACCACCACATCTTATTTCTGAGGTCTCCATGCCCCAACACACAGTCCTTAGAGACAGAATCCCACCAAATGCTGAGCATTTTTGGGGTGTAGGTGAATCATGGGAATGCCACAGTTGCTTACTGAGCTCACCAAGCAAAAGAAGAACAGACTAACCTACTCTGGCCCTCTCTCCTCACCCTGCCCATCCAGGCTGCTCCCTGTTGCATATGTGTTCATATTTCTCCAGACAGGAGAAGTGTGACTCTCAGGCCAGGGCCACCTGTCAGGCTGTCCCAAGAGCACTTTAATTGTGCTCTGTGTTGGGGTGGCAGAGTGGGCTCATTGCCTTCCTTCTCAATTGGCAACAAGAGGACAATGAGAAACTTCTCCTCCCTCATAGGCACCTCTGTGTATCTTGGCATCCACAAACTTTTTTTTATCAATGAGAATCTTACAAAATTAGAGAAGAGCTTTAAGTCTTCCAAAGAGTGTTTACTTCATTAATGCTCCCACTGATCTGTGATAATGGAAATATTGGCTTGGTTATCTTATTTAGAAATCTTAACTATAATAATCTACATTTTAACTTCACAACCTGATGTGTGGTGCTTTCTGCTACCCTTTTATTCAGTGTTTTATATTAGGGTGACATTGCACAGTTCTATTTCGAGTGAGATTTATGGATGGCTAACGGAACCCTAAACACTTGCCCATTAAACACTACAGCTTGGATATGATCCAAAGTAGAGTAGCAATGACTCCTCGCCTGCTGGGTAGCCTTCTCTTTCAGCTGGTGGGTGCCACTCACTCTGCTTTTCTCCTTGTGCTCCAGAGCTCTCCTTCCCCGTCGGCCCATGTGCTGTCAACATTGCTGGCAAACTGTAAGGTAGATTTTAGACACCTCTGCCTCACTGTCACCAAACTCCTTAAATTAGCAACCCATTGCAATGTTAATATGCCCATCGATGATATCTTACGCATGTGGACTTCAACTGCCTTGTCTATGACATCTTTTAATTAAAAGAATACCCACTGCTACTCCACATTCCGTAATGTCAAGATGTCTTCTCTCACATATGAAATTCCTGACTTCTCTCTGTAGATACATAAAGACCTATTCCATTTCAACATACAGATGCACTTAGTACTCATTAAAAAATCGGCCTTGTCATGATTTAAAATGTCTCTGTAACAACTTAATTGGCTGTTGAATAGTTGATTTTCATCATTGATAAAATGGCATATGCTGGAAATAGTAGACATAGGAAGTAAATAAAATTTGTAAACGATAAAATGTATGTCAGCTATATAAGGGGCCATAAAAGAAAACATCTAAAATGAAAGTGATACCTTATTAGCAATTTTATGGTAACCACACTAGATTATACTTTTCAAATAATTATGCAAATTCTTCTAGGATTTCCCGGGATCAGCAAGGAAACATGGCCTTCAGTGATTTGCAGGAACGTGTGAAGAGCACAGCTTCATTTTAAAGCCTTGTTAATTTTTCAGTTAAAATGCTTATTAAAATGTTTGTTCTAAAACAGATGTGGACTATTTTAGAAAGTGGATGCTGACATAGAATAAGATATATATATCACCAAATATATCAGTTGCTAAGGAGATGTGTGGATATGCACTTCAGTTTATGCAAGACCCAATTAAGAGTAGAAATAGTTGAATACATTTCTGTAACAAGTGGTGATGGGAGAGAGGGTTAGTTCAGCTTCTCAAATGAAAAATGAAAAGAGATCCCTGAAGATTGTGAAGATATTCTGTGGTTTGGATGGCTAAAATATAAAGTATTTTACTCTGCTCTGGAAAAAATAAAACACAAACAAGTTTCTACAAGAAATATGATTATATGCTACATGATGATATCTGTTGTATGTGTAGGGGATGAGTGGTAGTTTACAATGCTTTTGGTTTCATGAAGCAGAAAAAACCCACAAAATTAGTTATGGAAATTCATTGTTGGACATTTCTGAAAGTCTATCGATATTGCAGGCTTCAGAGATTGTTTGATCAGGGCTCCTGTAACATTTCTTTGTGAATGCCTTTACTCTGCCCTCTCTTGAAAGTCATTTGATTCTAGGCTGACTTCCTTTATCATAAAAAAGACCTCCCACAGTCCTGGGTCTCACATTTTAAAATATATCATCTGAAAAAAAGTAACTTTCTATTTCTTGATCATCAAATAAAAATGTTGACCTTTACTATTATTTTCCATTCTGAGGTTCTTCTTACATCTGAACTGTTCATTAAGGTCAATCAAATGACTTGCTTGGATCCATGTAGACCTGGGTACCTATCTACCCATCAAAACCCCAATGTGGTGATGACGTCAATTCAATGCAAAAGTCGTGGCCCTTGACACATGTAATAGAAAAGGAGTAGGTGCCTGGAGAACCCCACAGTGTCTGTTGTTGGGAAGAGTGTGGGCTAGGAAGCTGGGAGATGAAGACAGGCCCTGTCACCTCACCCTTAGGATAGATTCCATTCAACATTAAAAGAGCTCTAGAATTGCATGGACTTCAAATGAGGAATAGTGATAACAACATAAGATTGTAGTCAGTATAAGTTTTTGGATTCCTGTCCCTCAAGTGCCAACTCATCTTTATTAAAATAACAACATTCCAGTACTTGGGAGGCTGAGATAAGAGGTTTATAGGTTCGAGGACAGCCTCAGCATTATAGCGAGACTCTCATCAATCTAGTGAGATCCTGTTTCAAAACAAAAAATGAAAAGGGTGGGCCAGGCATCGTGGTACACATTTGTAATGCCATTACTTGGGAGACTGAGATGGGAGGATCTCAGGTTCAAGGACAGTCTCAGCAGTATTAGGAGATTCTCGTGAAAAGGTCTAGGGCTGTAGCTAAGAGGTAGAATGACTTAGTTTCAATATCTAGTACTAAAAGAAATAAAAAAGGCTGGGTATGTAACGCAGGGGTAGAATGTCCTTGGATTCAATCCATTTAATCCCCAGTAACACACACACACACACACACCACACACACACACACACACACATACACACACAATATAACAATGTTCTCCATGAGGACAACTTGATCTACTTCATGTAAGAAATTAATACTTTATGCAGCAATTCCTATTCACATTCTATTTTTTATATACCCTAAAATGAAACATCTGGGGTGTACTGAATTGCACTTCTTTATTTCTGTGTTCACTATCTGTTTTGCTCTGCCAGAAGATAAGCTCCACAGGGGCAGGGATTTTTGAGAGTTTTGAACATCGTTGGAATTGTGTTTTCATTTGGCTAGTCACTTAATAAGTATTTGATGGAAGCATAACTATGTGTCATTTTATGTCTGTATCATAGCACTTAAAATTTATGAAGATGCCAGTTTAAAAAAGATTTTTTTAAAGAAGATCATTATATACAAAAGCACTCACATATCTTTCTAAAGATTGTAGCAAATGCGATTTGTTCCATAGCCTTACCATAGGAAACTACTGTTGATTAAAAATCTCTCACATGAAATGACTAGGAGTCAGATATGATAATTTGGAGATTATTATATTTAGTATTTGATATTTGGGGCAGCTGGAAAGGAGCCAGGCAATTCTCCTGTCCTCCTGTAGCCAGAGCTTTTGTTTTATAGAAGGTTTAAACAAGACATTATAAAAGATGATTAAACACAAGAGCCAGCAAATTGTCATGGGTCACAATAAGGAAAGACAGCAGGGTAGTCATGAGACAAGCCTAGAGGAAGGAAGGGTTAAACATTACTGGTAGATGGAGAAGACCCTGGTAAATGGAGAAAACACTGGTCGATTCAATTCGTCCCTTGGAAGTTTGTCCTCTTGTGGATAAATTCCACCTGGCCCATACTCTGTACTCTGGCCAGTCCAGTCCAAGATATTAATATTAATGTGCAGTTCTAAGATGGCTCCCAACACAAGATGCCATCTGATGATATCTCCAACCAAAAACATTAAACATTGGCCAGTTCCCACTGTTCGGTCAAGGACAGGTTACTTGTAGATCCAGTGCCTAGAAAGAGTCTGGGCTGCCAACATAGAAATTAGAATGGCAGTGGACTTCAGTATGCTGTGAACTTGTGAATCAGACCCTCCCATCATGGAAACGGGTTCGTGGACAGTTATTACTTTCAAATACAAGAATGAAAGTCCTTGAAAAGCTCAATTCACTCTTTATCACTTAACAAGCACTATATAGTGTAAAACTAGGTCATCATTGGGACCCTTCTAACACAAATTAGAATTGGGTAGATCTAGATTTCCAGTGCACTAAATGGAAACCTTTGTCACTTTGCAGTGTCTTTACTCATACAAGAGAACTTCAGACAGCCTATTAGAATTATCGTAAATTTTTAATTTTAAAATTAATTAATTAATGTATTTATTTGTGGTACTGGGGATTGAACCCAGGGATATTCTAATGATGAACCACACTCTCAGCCCTGTTTTATTTTTTATTTTGAAACAGAGTCTCACTAAGTAGTGGAGGGCCTCACTAAGTTGCCGAGGCTGGCCACAAACCTGTGAACCTCCTGTCTCAGCCTCCCAGGTGCTGGGATGGCAGGCCTGTGCCACCATATCTAGCTCTGTTAGAATTATTTATATCCATCCATCATCTTGTTTCATGACTGCCCTTAAAAATATCTCATGTAAGATAGGTAGCTTGTGTTATATATGCTCACTTAGGGAAATCGGAATGAAATGAAATAGCAGGTGCCATCTATAGTTTCACTACTCCATTCCACTGAGCACTCGAGGTGATGTTCTAAGTTCCTTCAGCAGCACTTACACACTGTCTCTGTGTTTAATAGTGTCTACCCAGTTCTCCATTAAGCAGCAGTGGGTCATTGTGGAGACAGTATATGTGGAGTTGGAAGGCCAAGGTCAGATTTTACCTCAGCTAGAAATCATGTGAGCAGGTCTACACAAAGTATGCCTAAGTTTCCTCAGTTGTCTCTCACAGACCCCAAGAGTAATATGTTCCTAAAAACAAAACAAAACAAAATAGCAAACAATAATAATAACAACAACAAACTAATACATGTTTGTTGCCTGAACATGAGACCTTCATATATTAAGAGTAATGGTTTTTAAATTCATGCATCTCATTTGTAAGATGGCTTTTTGTTATTTAAGGTCTGATAAGCTGTATAACTCATAAACTAGAGTGAAGTTTAGATGATCTGTTTAAATTATAATATTATGGAGATAATGTTAAAGAATAACCATTTTGTCCAGTGCATATCACAAAGTGTATCTGTCTTTAAAAACAGGCCCTTAAGTGCTACAAGGATGTGTTGACTAATTTACCCTAGAACTTAAAGTTTGCATTTCAAGTGGTATGACAATACTTAATTAGCCAATTTGAGAAGTTCCGTGCTTCTCATTTTAATCAATAGCATACCTGTATATACACATACACACACCAGCAGTTCGGTTGCTTCCCAAATTACCACCATGCCTTATAATAAGCATTAGCAACAAAGTTATTTTTCAAGTTAATGATTTTTTTCTCACATGACATAATTGATGTAATTGCAAATTATGTTTTATAGTAAATGGAAAATATGATCATTTTTAATGTGGAAATCAGCATTTGTTAAAAGCAGTAATCCATGCTTAAACATTTAATGCAATGCACACTTAATTTTCAAAACATTGCTTCAGGCAATGGTTTGACATTTTCTTATAATTTATCAGATTGCTTTTCAAGATTAAGCTAAAAAATTAATTTGCTATAGTAAATCCTCAAAAACCTATGCACTTCCTCCTAAACTCCACAACCATCTGTAATGGAGGCCTTTCTCTTTTTTCTTGGGCAGTGTCGTAGTTATTGTTAATTACGTTTTAGGCTTGTGCAATAATCTTAGCAAGTAAGCTCAAATTAACATAATAGCTCAAAGGGCAATGTTAGCAAATGCTCAGGTGAGGTAGGTAACGCCATTGAAAACTACCCCAATCGATGTCAGGTATGGATCTCCTCTATAGAAATAATAGGCAAGTATCTGTCATATTCCAGAATATGACGTTCAAGATGAATGCATATGATCCTGCATATAAGTTCTTATATGTAAGATGCCAAATTTGTCATAGAACATGGTTTTCTTTACATTCGAAAAGTAGGGTATTGTCAGGTTTCATTGTCTTGCTTCAGGTTCTGACACATTTCTTGATACACTTACTAGATCAGTAAGGGCAGTCTTTACAGCCAATATATTTATATTATTCTTTAAGATCTGTTCTTCAATTGATTCATGTTGCTAATTCTCAGTGTCTGTCCCCGTGGTGGAGAGATGGAATACAGCAGAGACAGGTGAATCGAGGGTGGTGGGCAGACCAACTGGCAGGGGAAATGTCAAAATAGAAGCCATCTAGCCGGGCGTGGTGGTGCACACTTGTAATCCCAGCATTCGGGAGGCTGAGACCTGAGGATCCGGGTTCGCAGCCAACCTCAGCTACCTAGTGAGGCACTCCGCAACTTAGTGAGACTCGGTTTCAAAATAAAGAATAAAAAATAGGGCTGGGGGTGTAGCTCGGAGGTAGAATGCCCCTGAGTTCAATCCCCAGTACCGCAAAAAAAAAAAAAAAAAAAAAAAAAAAAAATAGAAGTCATCTACTTGCAACAGAAATGCAACTTCGGGCAGTTCTGAAAAAAATCTGACTGTTGCCGTGAAACTGCTTGAAGACCCAGAGCTCCAGTGAAGTCCTGGGAGAGGGGATTTGGCATGAGAGAATTCCCAGCGAAGGTTCGTGTGGGTTTAAGGAATGACTGATCTCAGACTGGGTAAGACCGGGTTGTACTCTCCTGTTTATGTCTCTGTCCCAGTCTAGACTGAAGTTCTGTGAGCACAGCATCCTCTGTGAGTGCTTCTAAGGGAGGGGTACACTCCTTAAACATCATCTGCCACATGGTGAGTGTTCATCAATATTTGGTGATAAGTGAATGGAGTATGTTTAGATGCGAGGTCTGCGCATGCGCATTATATTTTACCTCTTTGATGGTCAGTGTGATGTGGTACAGCTGGGAAAGGAGAGGAGGTGTCCATGTGCTTCCAGAAGTTTCAATGGAAGCCCTTTAGTTAGAGAAGTGGGGCTTAGTTTGAAATTTCAGTACTCAGGACTTCCCATACGAATCTCTCATATTCTGTGGTACCCGCTTCCATTCTGATGAGTGTGGGGAGCTACTATTACTGATAGAAAACTTATCCTTCTTTTGTACTCAAGTGAGAAACAAGTGGGAGGACCACTGTTGCACAGAGCCGTGACTTACACAAAGGTAATCAGGAGTAATGCCAGTTACTCTGTAGACTTAGCAGGTTCTAATAGTGATGGCTGCTTTAATATATACCAGACAGAATAAAGCACACCATGCCTTTCATTTTGGTTAAACAGTCCTTTGGGAACAGGCAGAAGTAACTGCTATGTCTCTGTTCATGGGTCTCAGTGCCTAAAATGGCAGAAAACATTTTGAGAGGAAATGCAGAGTTTTATTAGAGTTAGCTTTGCAAACCCAATTCTATGTGATCATTCAGTTAACAATTTTTTTTTTTTAGTACTGCAGGTGGAACATAGGGGCATTCTACCTCTAAGTTATACCCCCAGTCCTTTTTTTTTGTTTTGTTTTGAAACAGGCTCTCACTAGGTTACTGAGAGTCTCACTAAATTGCTGAGACTGTCTTCAAACCTGTCTTCTTCCTGTCTCAGCCTTCTAAGTACTGTGATTACAGGTGTGCACCACCATGCCTAGCTTCAGTAAACAAGTATTAGGTCATATTAGATAGTAAATACACATTTCCCAGATTGCCAATAAATCCTACCATGTAGATCGTAACTCTAAACTCTCTGTTATATCACCCCCTCCCCATATTTCTGGACTCCATTACCTTGGGACTCTGGGCCATACTTGCTGAAGTTATATTAATAACATTAATGACAAAAGAAATGGAAGCCGGACTTGGTGACGCACGCTTGTAACCCCAGCATTCGGGAGGCTGAGACCAGAGGATCTGGGTTCGCGGCCAGCCTCAGCTACTTAGTGAGACACTCTGCAACTTAGTGAGACCCTGTTTCAAAATAAAGAATTAAAAATAGGGCTGGGGGTATGACTCGGAGGTAGAATGCCCCTGAGTTCAATCCCTAGTACCGCAAAAAAAAAAAAAAAAAAAAAAAAAAGAAAAGAAAAAGAAATGGAAATTTATGAGTACTGCTTAAATTAAAATACCTAACCAACATAGGGATTTAAAGTTAGGTTACAAGTTCCAAAACTTGGGAGGCAGATGGTAGAAGAATTGATTTAGGTTGAAGTTTGCATTCGACAAAATAGGAAGTCAAAAGACAGTATCTCAATGGATAAAACAAACGTTGTTTTATTTAAGTATATTATTTAGAGATGTGAAGGAAACAACTAGAACCACACAAAAATTGAATAGGCTTGAAGTCACCTACACTGTGGAGAACTTGAAGGTGGAAAGGAAGGAAGGGAGAGTTGTTCTTCAAGAGAAAATCCTCCTGATTCATGTTGAAATATATGCATGCATTACTTTAACACAAAATTTTAAAAGATGAGATGTAAGCATTGATCTAGTGCAGCAAATTGATTTAGGATTTTAAATGTTTATTTTTATTACAAGTTTGTGCATGTCCATTAGCAGCTTGAGAATTGCAGAGAACTGCTCTGCCCCCATCTCAAAGTAGACTTAATAAAAATGGAGTTACCCGAGCAGTTGCTGATCATGTTTTCTTTTAGGATAACATCTTTGTGATAAACATAATCATAATGTTTAATAATAGCTAACATTTGTGTTCAGTATGATAGGCATACTCCTATGGGGTTTATGTATACAACTTATTTGTCCAACAACCTCTGAGATAAATGATTTTATGACCCCCTTGTTGGAAAGGAGATAATCAAATCCCAGAATGTTAAGGAGACGCATTGCTCAAGGATGGAGACTCAGGAACTCTGAAAAAGAATAAGCATGAATGACAAAATCATGTTGACCATGTTTGATTGAATGTATTCTGCCGCATTAAATGTAATTTAGATGCTAGGATGTCTCTATTACTTTACTGCTATCATTTCCTATTGATTTTGTTGTTTCAAATTGTTACAAGTGTAAGTTTTTTTTTTCCCCCTTTGTTTTTCTTGGTACTAGTGATTAAATCCAGGGGCATTCTACCTCTAAGGTATATCCTTAACCCTTTTTTTATTTCTTATTTTGAAATAGGGTCTCACTATGTTACTGAGAGTCTTGCTAGGTTGATGAGGCTGACCTTGAACCTGTCATCCTCCAGTCTCAGTTTCCCAAGTACTGAGATTACAGGTGTGCACCACCACACTGAGCTGTAATGTATTTAAAACATTTTTAAAAAGCATTTTTGAACAGTTTTAGACCTATGGAAAATTTGAGAAGACATACATAGCATTCCCATATGACTCACCATCAGTTCCCTCATTAAAAACATCTCACATTAATGTGCCACATTCACTATAATTACACATCAGCACTGATACATTATCATTACCTAAAATCCATATTGTAGATTTTCTTAGCTTGAGGTTTTCTCTAGGCTCCATACACTTTCTGTGACTGGCTAATCTCACTTAGCATAATATTCTCGAGTTTCATCCATTTTCCTATGAATGACATGATTGTGTCCTTTTTTATGACCGAGTAAAATTCTATTGTATGCATATACATAATTTCATAATCCATTAGTCTGATGATGGACAGCTAGCCTGGTTCCATCAATACATTAATGGCTATTGGGAATTTTGCTGCTGTAGACATGGAAATGATTGTATCCCTACAGGAATCTGACTTCAGTTCTTTTGGGAAGCTCTCCAAGAGTAGTATGGCTGGGTCATATCGTGATTCCATTGCCAGTCTTTTAAGAAATCTCCTCACTGATCTCCATAGAGATGTACTAATTTGTAATCCTACCAACAATGTATAAGGCTGCCTACTTCCCCACATCCTCACCAGCATTTAATATTGTTTGTATTCTTGATAATTGCCATTCTAACTAGAGTTAGATAAGATCTCAGTATTGTTTTGATTTACATTTCCCTGATTGCTGATGATATCGAACATGTTTTCATATATTTATTGGACATTTGTATTTCTTTTTTTTTTTTTTTTTTTTGAGAAGTGCCTATGCAGATCCATTGCTCATTTTCTTCATTGGGTTCTGTTGTTTGTTTTTTTTCCCTTAGTATTGAGTTTTGTAAGTTCTTTATATATCCTAGATATTAATCCCCTATCAAAGGAGTAGCTGGAGATTTTCTCTCATTCTGAAGGCTCTCTAGGTTCTTGATAGTCAAGATACTGACTTGCATGGGTATTTCTGTATGTAACCATTTGCACCTACATGAAGCTATATATGCATTCATACTGATGTCTCAGGTCTAGGACATGACCACTTGGATCCTTCTAACTTCTTTCCCTTGCTTACATGCATCTTTCTGTTCCAATGCAGAGATGCACCATCTACTTCCTTAATTGTTAAACTACAGGATACTGGAACAGGTCCACACTGATAACCCCTTCCTCTGTGGGAAGCAGTATCATCAGCAAGATTCCAATGGTGAAATAGCTTATTTTCCTTTTATTTTTGCACTCTCCATTCATGTTAAAATTTCTTAGACCCCATCTCTTGCCCTGCTCCGTTGAATAAGGTTGTGTCATACAGTTAGATAACTTTGTCATATTTGACATCCTATACTCAGATCCCTTGCTGTCCCAAATAATCTTTTTAATTTGCATAAATTAAGCTTTATTTGGGCTATAAAGTTCTATGAGCATTGGCACATGCATTGTGCCATTATCTACTATTATAGTTTCACACAAAATATTTTCATTCCCCTGAAAACTACCTTGTGCTTCTCCAATTTAACCCTTTTTTTCTCCTTCCAAACCTCTGGCAACCACTGATCTTTTATAGTTTTGCCTTTTGAGAATTTCATATCATTGGAATCCTACAGTATGTGACCTTTCCAGATTGCTTCTTTCACTGGTATTATGCATTTAAGTTTCTTTCCTCCATGTATTTTCATGGCTTGACAGCTCATTTCATTTTAGCAATGGATGATATTCAATTTTATGGATGTACCACAGTGTATTTATCCATTTACCTTTTGAAAGGCAACATTTGATGCTTCTAGTTGGGGCAATAGTGAATAAAGTTCCTGTAAACATTCACATGCAGATATTTTTGTAGACATTATTTTAGCCAAATAAATTGGGAAAATGCCTAGAGGTATAACTGATTACATGGTAAAGATATATATATATATTTAACTTCATAAGTAACTGGCCAAGCATCTTCCAAAGTGAGTGTGTCATTTTCCATCCTCATTAGCAGTGGATGAGAATTCCTAATGTTCTCTATTCGTCAAAGCAATGAGTTTCATCAGGTTTTTTTAATCTAACAATTCTTTTTTTTTTTTTTTTTGCTGTATGGGGGATTGAACTCAGGGGCATTGTACCTCCGAGCTATACCCCCAGCCCTATTTTTTATTCTTTATTTTGAAACAGGGTCTCACTAAGTTGTGGAGTGCTTCACTAGGTAGCTGAGGCTGACTGTGAACCCAGATCCTCAGGTCTCAGCCTCACAAATGCTGGAATAACAAGCGTGCACCACCACGCCCGGCTCTAATCTAACAATTCTTAAAACTATATAGTGATATCCCATTTTTGTTGTAATGTGTAATATATTGTTAATGGGAAGCCGTGACATCACATATGGGTTGGGTAGACACTAGCAATAGAACATGAAGTCAGGGGGGAGTGGTATAAAATTTATGAGTCCTTGGAGTCATATTTGATTAAATAATGTTCACCACAGGGCCATTTACAGTAACAAGAAAAAATATTCAAATAGAAAAAAATGGCAAAATATTAAATAAATTAATAGTAGCCATATTGTGGGCTACTAATCAGCAAATGAAATCAGGCTTGATTATATACGACCTGGTAAAATACATTCTCTATAGCAAGTTATAATAAACCAAAATGTTTATATAGTATGATTCCAAGATCATGCATGGATATATACATGGATCTACAAATGTTTGGAGGAAAATGCTTCAAATTCGAAGAGAGGCAAAAGCATTTTCTTTTGTAAACTTTTTTGGATGTATTCCAAATATTATATGATTAATCATGAAGTTTTTTATTTAAAATTTACTGATATATATATATATATATATATGTATATATATATATATTTAGACCAAGTTCAACTCAAAATTACTGGTTATTTGGCAGTGATTTGATATTGTAGGATTATATTTTATTTTGATTATAAATGCTCTAATGTTATGCTTTTTTTTGTGATACTAGAGATTGAACCCAGGGGCATTGTACTTCTGAGCTACACCCCTAACCCTATTTTTTATTCTTTATTTTGAAACAAGTTCTCACTAAGTTTCGGAGGGCCTCACTAAGTAGCTGAGGCTGGCCACGAACTTGTGATCCTCTGGGTCTCAGCCCCTCAAGTACTGGGATTACAAACGTTTCCATCACGTGCAGCTCTGTAATTTCATACTTCTATTACCTAGAAAGACAGTTATAGTTCTACATAATGCAGTATCACTAAGCAGTAGTTAACATATGCAGAGGAAAGTATTCAGATGCTGCCTATGAAGATTCCCCAATTACACACCTGGAGGGTGCTGGCCATTTTCATTTCAAATGCTCTTAGCTACACTCTCTCCCCTGAAGCATGGCATAAATGGAAACTCCAATCATGGAATCAACACAGGTAAGAAAAAGCCAGCATTGACTTTACACATCTCTGGACCCCTCAATTTAAGCCACTCACAACTAAGGCAAAGCCCAGGTTTTGTTGTTAAACATAAAGTCCAAAACCGGATGTGAGTTTAAAGAATCCATGATTCTGATGCTTTTCCCTGCGTAAATGTAGCTATCACTGTGACTAGGTGAGTGGGAATTTGCTCATCGTTACGTTTATTCTGTATTGGCTGGGAAGATAAAACCATGGTGCTCAGTTAGACAAAAGCACCATGCTTAACTGGTGCCTGTCAGCTACCAGGACACTTTGCCAGCGTGCTATTTAACACAGGGAACAACAACAACAAAAGCATGTGTTCGTTTTGGAAGATAAAATGTAAGAGATAATTATGGAAGAGCAGCCCTGGAAGTAGCTAAACCTTGTATTATTCCTGTAGGAAATTAGCTTCTTAAATACCTTCTTTCTTTTATAGCTGAGAGAGGCAAAGAACACCCTCATGAAAAACAGCCACCAGTCCCTGCCCGCGCCTTCTCATTAGAAAATTAGCACGTTGCCACTAGTTAAGAGCAGTGTGTTCTGAAAGTAATGGAAGCAAGGGAAGGGGATTCTCAAGTGTTTTTATGTCTTTAAATATGATTTAAAAAGTGCTTGCTACTTTGTCTTTGGGTTTCAGCTCTAATACTCCATTGTAAATGAGAGTCATCCTGTTTCTCCATAGCTGAAAATATTATGAGAAAATGTTATTATTCTGCTAAAAGGGACTGTCTCTGCCTAATTATCTCAATTGATTCCACTTTTATCAGTCATTATTTCACATATTGCTGGAGAGTCAAATGCAAATATTGTTACAAAAGCTTCTTTAGTGAACCAAGTGTTATGCTGTTCTCTCCACTGTGACCTAGTACCCTGTGCACTGTCTGGTACAAAAGGGATCACAGCAGTTTTTTTGTGCATGGATGCATGAGTGAATGAGTGAAAGGATTCATCCTGGTCCCTTTCTCTTTACTACTTCTGTTAATTGCAGCAAAGGCTCAATAATATACTTAATACATAGCCTGTGATTCCAGGAGCATAATACTGAGTAGAACACATTTATACTGAATATTGAAGAGTATGTTTCCTGGTGTTTTGGGTCTCATTAAACCTTCTAAATCAGGCACACAACAGCCAAAGTTAGCAACCCTGGTATTTTATTTTATTTTTTTTTTAGGAGGGTGATTACTGGGCATTGAAGTCAGGGTTATTCTGCTGCTGAGCTACACCCCCAGCCCTTTTAAATTTTTTGTTTTGAAACTGAATCTTGCTAGACTGCTGAGGTTGGTCTTGAATCTTGGATCCTCCTGTCTCACCTTCCCAAGTACTGGGATTATAGGTGTGTGCCAACACACACATACACACCCAGCCGCAACCCTGGTATTTTTAATCCAGAACATATTGAGTCATCTTTGCCTACAGGAGTTCTAAAAAATTACCTACTGCTGACAGGTGTCGACTGCATAGGGAAGGCCATATTTGATACTCTGTAATGTGAGTATATGAAGATTTAAATTGCATGATGTACTTTCACGAACGTATCAAAATCAATCACTAAACTGAACTTGAGAAGGAGGGAGGAGGAGGGAGTGGGGTGGGAATTGGGGAAGGGTTAAATGAGAAATGTGTGCATTTATGCCTTTATCAGCTTGTACCTAACAAAGATGTAAGATTACAATGCACCAATTAAAAAAATTTTTTAAATAAAAATAAAAATAGACACATAAAAAAAACATTTACTGAACAGTTGTGTGTCAGACTTTGTGTGTGTGTGTGTGTGTGTGTGTGTATGTATGTGTGTGCTGGGGATTGTACCTCTGAATATACCCTCAGCCCTTTTTATTTTTTATTTTGAACCTGGATCTTGCTATAAATTGCTGAGAGTCTCACCAAGTTACTTAGACTGGCCTCAAGCCTGATATCTTCCTGTTTTAGCCTCCCTAGTACTGGGATTATAGGCGTGCACCACCAGGCCCCCCTTATGTCTGGTATTTTAACAGTTTTATTTAATTTCATCATCTCATTGACCCATTAAGTTAATATTATCACTCACATTTTGAGGAAAGAATAACCGAGATGAAGACAAATTAATTCAGTTGACTTAAGTAAAGTGGTAAGTAGCTAACTAGGCAGCACATTGAAGATTTTGAAATGTCAAACTCTACTATCCTAGTCTGCCAGAGCCTGCCGGCTAAGTCGGACAAGCCAGGAGGGAGAAAGTGTGGTTTGAGAAAAACAAAGACAAAAGTTCTTAAGAAAGAGAAAGACAAGGGATAGATTCAGGAGGGGTGACAGTGAATACTGCCGCACCGAGTTTATTTTTCAGGGTGTTTTTATACAATCATACAAGCAAGATCATATAAGAAAAACATCAGAAGAAAAACATCAGGCGATTTTGATTCTCACCACAGAATAACATTGTATGTAAAGATCAAAAACATACTTTTACAGAAAATCTCATTGTTTTAAGAAAACATATTTTTCCTGAAACCCTTTAGCCATACGTTAATATTTAACCTAACCTATTGTCTAAAAGTATATTGCATACTTCTGCCCAAGTTTACCATTCAATTGACTATTTCCATTAACCCTTAGGAACACCTATTAACCTTATGAAATCCTACTAACCTTGTGGCCAGCACATAGTTCTTACGCGCACACCTGACGTCCATGGTTAGCACATAGTTCTTTTCTGCACTCTTGGCATCAGCATGGAGTGTACTTCAGATAGACATGGACTGTAAACAGCCCTAGACCCTTATGTCTTAACTCTTTCATACATCATGGTCTCCGACACTAGTCTATTCCTTCTTGAAGTCATTTAAGAGGGAGGGTGGCATACTAACAATGCAAGGGGCATTTTGACATGAGCCTGGATCTCCTCGGATTGCTCTTTGTGTGCTGTGTGACTTAGAGTAAACTCCATGAACTTTTAAAGCCTCGTTGTCTCTGCAGAGAGTACCTTGCCTGGCACAACCGAAGTGTCACGTAACTAATATGTGTGTAGTGATAAAAGGGGAGGAGAAGTTGATAAACAGCTGTAGAAGATGACTAAATATTTTGAATACACATATATTTCCAAGAGGAAAAGCAGCAGTAAAAATAAAAAAAATTAACACTAAGCCATGAAATTCTGCCACACAACACAGGCAGCAACCAGTCCATATCTTCAGTCTAATAGGTTAAAAAAAAAGCCCAAAGCATATGATAAATAAAAATGAATATAGGATTAAAAATCACCAGTGAAGTGATAATATATAATATTCCTATAGAAATTTGTGTCATCGAATGGGGAAATTAAATCCCTGAAGTAGAAAATAAAGTCATGAAGCAACTGAAGAACAGGGGAAACTGGTTAAAAAGATAAATAAGCCAGATGTGGTGGCGCATGATTGTGATCCCCGTACCTAGGAAGCTGAGACAGGAGGATTAGAGGTATGAGGATAGCCTCAGCAACTTAGGCCCTCAGTAACTTAATGAGACCCTGTTTGAAAATAAAAAATAAAATAGGACTGGAAGTGTATATCAGAGGTAGAATGCCCTTGGGTTAAATCCTCAGTGCCCCCCCCCGCACACACAGATAAGTAAATTTGTGGTAGATGATTTAGGATCTAAAGGAAAAAAACACTGAAGTCCACACAGGGTGTACTTGTTTTCAAAGTGACAAAACATATGTCATAAACTAAATAGATTGATGTCTCCAAAGTGAAAATGGAGGCTGTTTTGACTTTAAGAGCATTATAGAATAGTGAGAAAAAAATAGAAAGCATAAGTCAATGCAGAGATTTATTGTTAAGTTGAAAGAGAAACACTTTAGTAAGTGATACAATTTGAAAATGAACAGTTTGTCTATTTCAACACTTTTGGATGGCTGTCTTGTATAATTTAAGTGGATGGTATAAATTATATTATCAGTATAAATAAATATATATAGTATATGCATATAGACATTACCCATTATATAATCACAGAGTAATATATACATTTTATATATGTTACATATTTATATATCTTCAAATATCATTTTACTAAAAAAAATGAAGGGATAAAAATGAAAAATCACCTAAATGATTTTCTAGAGAATCAGAACCACTTTTATTTTGGAATAGAAGGCTGTGCTACTGCTGTGGAAATATACAAATGATGACTAGTGGTGATCCAGGCAGCTTTCATAAGATACCATTTATTATTTAAGAACCTAGGGGAACGTATTACACACTTAAAAATAAAACAGAAGTATAATTTAGCAACATCTTAAAATGTTAGTGCTTGATGATAAGTCTGTGTCATCCTAAAAAACAAAACAAAATGAAACAAAGAAGGTGAAAATTCAATTTTGTCACCGGAAAGATTTGATAATGGCAGAAGGCAAATGTATAATTTCTTTTCCTTGGTCTACTGTAAAATGATATGGTGGCTTAGTAGAAGCATTTTCTGTGAATGAAAAAAAGACTCATTAATCATAGTCACTAAAATATGAAGTAATTGGCGGTAGGCTTCAATGCAATTATACATGTCATCTATATAAGGAAAACCAAGAAGCCAGGTATGGTGACACATGCCTGTAATCCCAGTACTTGGAACTCTAAGACAGGAGGATTGCAGGTTCCAGGACAACTTCAGCAACTTAGCAAGACCCTCAGCAACTTAACAGTACCCTATTTCAAAACAACAAAAAGTAAATAAATAAAAAGGGCTGAAGGTGTAGTGTATCTTGGAGGTAAAATGACCCTAGGTTCAATCCTCAATCCTACCCCCCAATTAAGTAAAAAAAAAAAAAAAAACACACCAAGAAATTTAATTGGAATTGATGCATACTGTTTTGTTTAGGAAAATTCCCGGGTGCTTCATACCCTTTATCCTGGTATGCAGGGTACTCTGTGCATTCATCATATGCCTTGCAGAAAAGGTAGAATATTACTTCAAGAAACGTTTCTTGAACGACAGGATGAAGGCTCTGAAACCATCTCACCTATGAATACCCTTTTCTTCCCCCTTCCTTGCTGCTTGAAACCCATACCCTTGTTGCACTTTTAGTTAATTTCAAGAACTCCTGACCACAGTGGCAAGTCCATTGTCCTCAGTAGTAAGGATTACAATGTTACGTACCTTTTTTTCAGCAATTGGTTCCAAATGGGGTTCTTCCCTATATAAATTTTAAAGCGTATTAATGATGTTGAAAGCAAGGCCGGTTTCCTAGGGAAGAATTTCATCTTTCCTACCACTGTAATCAACTTGAACGGCGCAGTAGTTATTTCTGTGTGTCTAGTGCTAAGTTCCTTGGGGAGCAAAGCTAAAGATAAAATCCATGGAGGAAAGTTAGCACACTTATGTTTGAATTCTGCTATTAATGTTTTATGAGAAAGTTGGGTTTTAATGGTTTAAAAATACATTGTTTCTTTAAAAATGTTTTTTGAGGTTAGGATTTTTTTTTCTGTGGCAATAGATTTCTGAAATATGAGCCAGACTGTAAATATGTTGACCAAATTCTCAAAAATCTGTCATATATTAAAAACTACTTCTGCCAGATTTTATTGAAGAAAAGTATTCATTGAAATTTGATCTCTTCTGAGTTATTCTCTAAAATCCTATACATTACAATATCAAGCCACTGTCGTGGCCCACGCTTATAATCCCAGCACTTGGGAGGCTGAGACAGGAGGATTGCAGTTTTGAGGACAGCCTCAGCAATGTAGTCAGACTCTCAGCAACCTAGCAAGACCCTGTTTCAAAATAAAAATTAAAAAGGGCTGGATGTGTGGCTCACACATAAAATGCCCCTGTGTTCAATCCCCAGTACCAAAAAAAAAAAAAAAAATTCAGATTCTTCTGGGTAAATAATCTGTTCTCTAGACTACTCATTTGCTTTTTAAAGCTTTTAAATGTTCTGTTGCCCATATTTCTTAAGACATTGTTTCATGAAAATGTTGGATTTTATAAACATAAGTTTTATTTTAATTGAAACTATCATGACAACATATTTCATAATTCATATCACTCATTAATTCTCCCTTGAAATAGTTTTATATTATAACTCAACTTTCCAAATAAATGTTCATATATTACATATTTCTCAAGTGAACAACTTGAGCTTAATAGAGATTAACATACTCAACACTCAGCAAGGATAGAAAATATTGAAAAGCCAGGATTCAGCTTCAAGTACTTCACATTTGTGACACATCAGTCTTGGCCATTATGAAACCTCCTGTTACTGCCTCTCAATTCTGCAGCTTAAAATAATGCCCATTTGGGTCATGGATAACACATGGATAACCTTGTGACCATGGTTTACACTATATTTTATCCACTCCATAAAATGCTTTCATTATGTTTCAATATAAAGCCATTTAAAGCAATGTTTTTCTGCTGAGTACTTATGATAAAAAGACATTTCAAACCATGTAAATTTATTTTTGGAGAATATATCATTAAGGGATGTGGCATCTCTCTCTCTCTCTCTCCCCCTCCCCTAATTAGTGGTTACCACAAAAATAATAGTTTAACATTATGAAAAAATATTTTCCACAAAAAGAAAAAAGCATTTAAAGTAGTATATTAATATCTTTTTAAATTTTATTGGTGCATTGTGATCGTACATCTTTGTTAGATACAAGCTGGTAGAGGCATACATGCCCACAGTTCTTATTTAAACCTTCCCCAATTCCTACCCCATTCCGTCCCCTTCCTCTCTCCCCCCTTCTCAAGTTTGGTTTAGTGATTGACTTTGATATGTTTGTGAAAGTACATCATGTGCATTAGGGTGTCACCCCCATCACCTTCAGTTAAGTCACCTTCTTTGCTCATCTAAGGTTTCTCCTTCTTCATCTGGAGTCCCTTCTATGTCCCACTTTCTTCCTAGCTTCCTCATATTAAAGCATCTGATTTTTAACTTTTTGTGACTGACTAATCTCACTTAACATAATATTTTCCAGTTACATCCATTTCCTTGCAAATGACATGATTTTGTTCTTCTTTATGGAGTAAAATTCCATTGTGTACATATCCCATAGTTTTATAATCCATTCATCTGCTGATGGACATCTTGGCTGGTTCCATAGTTTGGCAATTGTGAATTGTGCAGCTATAAACATAGATACACATGCGTTGGTCTGATAGTTTGGTTTTCATTCTTTTGGGTAGATACCCAGAAGCGGTATTGCTGGATCATATGGTAGGTTCATTCCCATTCGTCTGAGGATCCTCCATACTGTTTTCCAAAGTGGTTGCACTAATTTGCAATCCCACCAACAATGTATTAGGGTTCCCACTTCTCCACACCCTCACCAGCATTTGTAGTTGTTTATGTTTTTGATGATTGTCATTCTAATTGTGGTTAGATGAAATCTCAGGGGAGTTTTGACTTGCATCTCTCTGACTGCTAATGATATAGAACATTTCCTTATACATTTCTTGGCCATTCGTATTTCTTCTTTTGTGAAGTGTCTATTTAGTTCACTTGTCATTTTTTGATTGGGTTATTCTTTTTCTTAGTGGTAAGTTTCTTGAATTCTCTACTCTATCAGAAGAGTAGTTGGTAAAAATTTTCTCCCATCCTGTTGGCTCTCTGTTGAGGTTCTTGACAGTTCCCTTTGCTGCACAGAAGCTCTTCAGTTTAATGCAATCCCACATATTGATCTTCCTTTCACAATGGAATTTTTCTTCCTTTGAATTGCCTTTGGTTTCTTGTTGAGAAAGTTTTTACCTGTTCCTATGTGTTGAAGTGTTGGACCTGTGCCCTCTTCAAGTAGCTGCAAGGTTTCTGGTCTGACTTCCAGTTCTTTGATCCATCTTGAATTGATTCTTGATTAGAAGAAACACAAGTTATTAAAAGACTTTTTCTTTATTTTTTGCAGTACTAGGGATTGAACTCAGGGGTGGTCTACCTCCGAGCTATACCCCCAGCCCTATTTTTTATTCTTTATTTTGAAACCGGGTCTCACTAAGTTGCGGAGTGCCTCACAAGGTAGCTGAGGCTGGCCACGAACCCGGATCCTCCGGTCTCGGCCTCCCGAATGCTGGGATTACAAGCATGTGCCACCACACCCGGCTATTAAAACACTTTTTCTTTAAAACATTTTCTCTTTTTACTTTTGCTGTGTGGTACACTGAAACTGTATCCAAAGTCTTTGTTGTTGTTTTTACTTAGAAACATACAGAAAAAAAAATTATACTAATGTACAGTAATGGAGAAGGGGTTGATTTATGACATCTTTTCCTAAATAAAGTCTAGCAACTATGATTAAATTTAAACTTAAAATGTGTGGATGGAGGAAAATATTATTTATTTATTTATTTATTTTGATTTTTGTAGTACTGAGGATGGAATCTAGAGGCATTCTACCTCTAGGCTATATGCCCCAGTCCTACTTTACCTTTTACTTAGAAACAAGGTCTCACTAAGTTGCTGAGAGCCTCACTAAGTTCCTGAGGCTGGCTTCGAACTTGCAATCCTATCTTAGCCTCCAAAATACTAGGATAACAGGCATGTGCCACAAACCCGGGCTTGGAAAATAATATTGAAATTCCCAAATTACATAATCTAACTTTTTGGGATATTAGGAAATGCATATTGCCAAGCAAATTTGAAAATAGTTTATTATTTTCATAATTGTTCTTATATAAAATTTTCCATATACATAAATAAGGATTTATTTATTTATTTATTTATTTATTTATTTATTTATTTATTTCTGCAGATTGAACCCAGGGATATTCTATCTCTGAGCTACACCCACAGGCTTTTATTTTTTATTTTTTTTATTTTGAAACAGAGTCTTGCTAAATTTCCAAGGCTGACCTGGAACCTGCAATCCTCCTGTCTCAATGTACCCAGTACTAGGATCAGATAAATAATGAAAAAGATGGGAATTCAGAGATCAGTCATTTGAAGATATATTTACTGCCCCACATTTTAGTTTGGGGTAATATGTTTACAAGTGATTGTTAAATATTTGTGTGGTTTTTTTTCTTTGATCATGGTTTTATTAATACCACTAAACCCTAAATCGTGGAATACCTTGAAAATGTGGGGCAAGTTAACTCTTTTTATACTTTCCCCAATTTGGAAGACCTAGCTGGGGGCGGGGACCTTTGTTTTCCCCTGGGGAGATTTGGGCAGAGCTGGACTCTGAGGATCAAGAGGAATGCAGATGTGCCTTCCTCCTGAGCCTGCAGAATCCACACCAGAATCATCAATGTCTTTTCATTCAATTACACTACACGACAGTGACTTTGACAAGGCTTTTCCCAGGTGTTTCCTAGAAAGATCTTATTTAGGAAAAATATTTACAAGATCAATCTAAATTTACAAAAAAAAAAAAAGCAACAACAACTATTTTACTTTTTACCAGTTAAACTTGCCATTTCCAGAATCTTTAATGGTTCTTTTCCTAGTTTGTCTTTTCACTGCTAGTAGTAATGAGATAAATACAAACATAGACTCATGTTTGTGAATGACTTTACAAAAGTCCTTACTCCGATGTAAGCCAAAGACAAAAAGTAATGAAGATTATGTATTCTTTGATAATTGTTTTGTTTTACCAACAGAAGTAGAGCCTAATCTGTGCGTTTTTTTTTTTCTTTTTTTAGTGATTTCTAGCAGCAATATGCTTTCCTATGGAAGGTTTTACTATAAAAATAGAAGAAAATAATTTGTTGTGCAAATTGATGTTTTTTTGTGATAGCAACCATTTGAAGAATTAAGACATGCTACAAAGGTCTCGAGTGCACATGAGGATATTATTTCACTTATTAAAAAAAAACACATGGTGCCCAGTATATTTAAAACTCGCCAGCATATGTTTAGAAATATTGTATGACCTTGAAGGAAAGCTGTAAGAAGAAAACTGAACAGTTCATAGGATGAGACAAACCTTTAGCAGTTTTGTGGATGCAAAAGTTCAAAAGCAAGCCGGGCGTGGTGGCACACGCTTGTAATCCCAGCATTCGGGAGGCTGAAACCAGAGGATCCGGGTTCGAGGCCAGCCTCAGCTACCTAGTGAGGCACTGCAACTTAGTGAGACCTGGTTTCAAAATAAAGAATAAAAAATAGGGCTGGGGGTGTAGCTCGGAGGTAGAATGCCCCTGAGTTCAATCCCCAGTACCGCAAAAAAAAAAAAAAAAAAAAAAAAAAAAAAAAAAAAAAAAAAAAAAAAAAAAAAAAAAAAAAAAAAAAAAAAAAAAAGTTCAAAAGCTTGGAAGTTACTCTTGTTTGGAAATGGGCTGAAATATTACTAGTAATGGACACCTCTCAGACAGACTCTGGGGAAGGGCATGGCCCATCATACATTCTCTTCAGAACAAAATAATGCAAAAGTCTTCTAGGAAACAATTGGGTTGGGATGGACCAGGATGTGCAAACAGAAATATAGTGTGTGTGTGTGGGTGGCAGAAGAGTGGTCTTTGGAGATGTCCAAGAATGTACAAGAACCTGTAAATATGTGGCCTTACTTAGGGATGGGGTTTAGGGCTGTGAATTGAAGTTGCTGTTTGACTGAAGGTGAGCAGAGATGAACCTATGTTATCCTTTGAGTGCCTAATATAAGTGTATAAGTCCGTAAAAGCTGAGAACCTTCCCAGGCTGTGGCCATAGAAAGCTGAGTAATGAGGAGGAGCCACAAAAGTGCTCAACCTACCGCTGGAGGTTGGAGGCCAGGAGCAAAGGAATGAAGGCAACCTCTACAGCCAGATCCTCAGCTCCAGCAGAGAATACAGCCATTGATTCAGCCTGCTGAGACGTGTCAGGCTTCTGCCCTAAATAATGGCAATATAGTGACAGTGTTGAGTCACCAAGGCTGTGCTTCTTTTTCTTTTTTTAAAATTTCTTTCCCATCATCAGAAGAGTCAGATGTTCCATATTGAATGAATGAGTGACATATTGCATTTTAAGATACCATATTCTCTTTCCCAAGATGTCTTTGTCTCCATCCTCCTTAGCTGCTGTATGTGGACCACTCCATGGTGTGAGTCTGAGTCAGTTCATTTCTTTCTGCTTCCCTGGCCACAGTTCCATCCCTGCTACTCTACCTTTACCGGGGTTACTGAAGCTACCTAGTTCCTGGTGTCCATATCCAGGTCCACCCTTAGCTCCTCCCACCCATTACATCATGGGCCCTGAGTGAACTTGCTGATGTCGGTGCTCTTCGGTGGAGATTCTCATAGGATGAAACGCCTCTCTCCAAAGCACACTGATTTTTGCTCCCAGGCGTCCTGCCTCCCTGGTGGAGCATCCTCACCTGCCAGCTTGGCAGTTCTCCACCAAAGTGTCATGTTCTCTAGAGACCTTTGCTGGCCTTCTAAATACAGTAGTTCCCCTGATCTGTAGTACCATTCTCCAGGATTTCAGTTATCTGCAGACAGTCTTACTCCAAAAGTACTGAAGGGAAAACTCTGGAAATAAGTAATTCATATGTTTCAACCAACTTTTCTTACTTTATATTGTTATAATTGTTCTATTTCGTTATTAGTTGTTGTTAATCTATCTTTGTAGTTAATCCAGAAATTAAACTTTATCATAAGCATGCACATAGAAGAAAAAACTGTATTTGTAGGGTCTGTTACAATGCACGGTTTCAATGGTGGGAGTTTGTGGAAAGTAGCCTCCATGGATAAGGGAGACTACGGAAATGATGTGCTATATATTTATTACATCTAATTCCCCACATTGGTAGCATTAAGAACTCCCTGCTCACAGTTGGGCATGGTGGTGCACTCTTGTAATTCCAGCATTTGGGAAGCTGAGACCAGAGGATCCGGGTTCGCGGGCAGCCTCAGCTACCTAGTGAGGCCCTCCGAAACTTAGTGAGACCCTGTTTCAAAATAAAGAAAAAAAAAATAGGGCTGGGGGTATAGCTTGGAAGTAGAATGCCCCTGAGTTCAATCCCCAGTACTGAAAAAAAAAAAAAAAAAACTCCCTGCTCACGACTAAAGTTGCAGAATGGAGTACATTATCACACACAGTAGGATGACTCAAATTTGTTTGAAAATTGAATGAGTTAATAAATTCATAAATGGAGTGTCTTAACGTACTATGTTTTTGCAAATTGTGTATGGTTCTGAGGCAGAGAAGTCAAACACATAGGAGAATATATGAGACTAATAAGTACAAATACAGTAGAGTTTGGAAGGAAAATAATAGAAAATGACTTTTCTATGAGGCTAATAACATGGAGTTTCCTGTGTTGAGCATACTAATTACTATCATAAGAGTTTAAACCATTCTAGGTACATAAGGCCATCTAAATATGTTCTCCTTACCCAGAAAGCTTTAGTGCCTTGCAAATGGAGGAATCCCATCCGCTTGGGCCCAAACATTTATTTCATATCCTGCTAATCGCCCATTCACTGAAGAAAAGATGGTAGAAAATCGAATTTTGTAAATGACTGGTGTTGATAATTCTACACCCCTACTGGTTTGCAAATTCTCATCTTCCAGTCCTGTTGAAAAATATGCATTTCTTGTACACAAAGATTAAATATGCTTTCATATTTTAAATTAATTCTAAGTACTTAAAATATGCCAAACAGGGGAAAATGTATGAATGACAAAGCAGACCAAAGAAAGTAACACAAACTCAAAGAAAGAAACACAAACTCACCCAGCAAGACTCCAGACCTCAGGCCAGCGCTCATTGATCTAAGGCTGCTCTGATATCTTATGGCTCATAACATCTGCACCCACGATTTAGCACCTAATTACACAGCATCTTGTCTCAGTAACTACTGCAGTTTAGGTTCACAATTTTTTTTTCTTAGTTAGTATGTTTTCAACAAACTAATAGAAAAAAAAAAAACAAACATAAACCTCATGGATGTCAAGGATCTCCATAAACAGGTTGTTCACCTCCCTCCCAGAAATAAAAGAGAATTAATGTGGGAAGGTTGACTGTAAATAAAGAATATTACTTTCAGGAGTTGGAAACTGGGCGTGATGGCGCACATCTGTAATCCCAATACCTGGAGGGCTGAGACAGGAGGATTACAGGCTTGAGGCTAGCCTCAGCAACTTAACAAGGCTCTCAGCAACTTAGTGAGACCTTGTTTCAAATTGGAAAAATCAAATAGTGCTGGAGGTGTAGCTAGAATGCCCCTGGGTTTACTCATTAGTCCCCCCCCCCCCCGTCACCTTTCCCCCCCAAATTGGAATAATGCACTGGCTGGTAGACAAACTGTGGGTCAGGGAGGGTAGAGAGAACACAAAACCCCACACTTCACCCCACACAATATTCCTTATTAGTAAATGGAAAATAATTATATGCCATGAGTTTGGAAGTCGAGTTGAAACTAACGTGACTGGAAAACTTATGAAATGTAAAGTCGAGGAAAAACCTTGTGTTAGAAGTAAACATTTGCAAACAATTCCATAGGCATGAAAGGAAGTAGGATTGGCCTGAGGACTGAATGCTGTCTGAATTTGTTAGGACTGCTTTGTCAATGGACTGTGGACTGAGTGGCTCAGAACAACAGAAATGGACTTTCTCACAGTCTTGGAGGCCAAGGAGGTCAAGATCAAGGTCAAGGTCAAGATCAAGATCAAGATCAATACTTTATTGATCAACAGGGTGATGCTTCCTCTGAAGGTGATGGGCAAGGGACCTGTCTCTTAGCTTCTGCTGTTTCCTTGGATGGTGATGGCAGAATTCCAGTCTTCATCTGATCATCTATTTGTATCCAAAAAGTTCCCTTTTTCAGAAGGACACCAGTTACAGTAAATTATGGAATTAAGGGCTTACCCAATTCCAGTATGAGCACTTTAAACATATTTTAAATTTTATTTATTTGTTATATTACTTTTGTACTGGGGATTGAACCCAGGGGCCTTCTATCTCTGAGTTACACCCCCATCCCTTTTTATTTCTTTTAATTTTTGAAACAAGGTCTCACTAAATTTTTGAGGCTGGCCTCAAACCTGTGATCCTGTTTCAGCTTCCCAAGTCTTGAGATTGCAGGTGTGCACCACCATGCCTAACTGAACACTCTTAAATAATTGCACCTGATAACCCTATTTCCAAATGAGTTTATATTTGGATGTATTGGGGTTTGGACTTCAGCACATGAATTTTGGGAGAATATAATTTAACACATAAGGAATACTACATGTGAAAGTAATAAAGAAATCAAGGGCAGGTGCAGATATTTTGGACCTAGAAAAATGGAATTGCCATTGACTGAGAAAGGGAGAACTGAATAAAGCGAATGGATGGGCTCTATCAGATCTCCAGCCTCCAAAAGACTGACTTTGATGGGCCCATGTTAGGGAGTTATGTCTATACTGTGAACAGGGTACCATAAGTCAAAAGACAAAAACTTTAAAATACTTACCTGATTCTCTGTCTTTTGAAATTTTATACTTTCATTGGTGCATTATAGTCTCCCATCATAATGTATGATAGTAACATACATGCACACAGCACTCGGTGGACTGTCCGCCAACTCCTCCCTCTCCCCACTTTTTCCCCACCCAGGATATTGAAATTGACATGGCTATTCTCACATATTTACATAATGTCAGTGGAAGTGGTTTCCTTCATTAATCCTCTCTCTTCCCCTCCCTCAGTGTCTACTGTGTGGAATACGTTATGAAGTTGATTACATAAGGTAATTTTTAGCTACCTAAAGCATTTATAATTTGACTTAAAATGCATCACTGGTAAATCAGATGTCTTCCAGAGTTCTGCAAATGTGAGTTAGTTTTTTTTCCCCCACTCTAAATAAGTGCAGCTTATGCATTTTATCCCTGAGTTAGTTTATCATGTGAAGCCCTTTTTTGGCAAGAATTTGTTAGCTGTGAATGGGACCTGGCAGGGAAGCTTTCCTTAGGGAATGAGGGAATGGAAGCAGAAGAGAAGCTTTGTGCGTTGCTTGGGTATTTTTCTTTTAAGAGGACATTGCTGTTTTATTGGTGGAAGTAACCATGGAATTTGATAATTAAAAGGGAGAAGGAGCAAAATTCTAAGTGACAAGAAGTGAGAATTATAAGAAAGCTGTGTCGAGCATGAATAATATCTTGAACACTCAATTCATTGGCCTGGATATGCTTCCGCTTAGACTCCTGCTGTAATCACATTTAAATGTCTACAAGCTCTCACGCCTGCACAAAAAGATACTGGAAGGGATGTCCCAGGCATTCCTCCTCCTCTCATATTAGGAGATCATGTGCTAATGATATATTCATAGATTCATTGATTTAACATGCATTTTTTAATTATTTGAAAATGGAAACCACAAATAAGCTTCAGAACTAATTTTGATAGAAATTTGTGCTAACAATCCTTTTTTTATACTTTTATTAGTGCATTGCCAATATACATCAGAATGAATGCATTCTACCTGTGAGCTACATTCCCGGCCATTTTTTTATTTTTTTTTTTTTATTTTGAGGTTGCTGAGGGTTTAGCTAAGTTGCTGAGCCTGGCCTGGAGTCTGCAATCCTCCTATCTCAGCTTCTCAAGTACTGGGATTATAGGTGTGCATCACTGCACCTGGCTGCTAATAAGTCTTTATAGTGGATTATTTTAATGCACATTCATTTAGTTTGTTTTAATATCCATCCATTTAGATGGATATATATATATATATTTTTTTTTTTTAAATAAAATTGGATCTTGTTGTCCAAATCAGTCAGCATCGCCTGTCAGTTTTTGAGGGTAGAACATTGCAATAATTATTATCAGTCCTTCCTCACTATGTAATTAGAGCATTGAGTTTGGCAGGAGTTCCCTCATTTAAACTGATTACCATCAGAGAATAAAAACTTTGAGACTGCATGGTCTAGAGAAGAGAAAAGAGAAATGATAGGAGGGGAAATTCTGGTTTCCTTCCCAGATTCAGAATAGCTCCATCATATGACTTGGAGAGCAAGTCAATTAATTCTATTTGTAGAATGTTAAATGCAGTCACCCACTTTCTTGGCATGGCATCCACATCCTTGATCCTGTTCAACCAACGTGTGACCAGCATGACTGCCTTTTGCTTGTCTAGTGATCAGTATGGTGAAGATCTACTTTGCTTTACTCATGAATCAGAAAATAGAGAGTGATGAGAAGGGCAGAATCCCAAAGGTTGATATTGGTGCTGCCCAAAAAATTATGGTCCCAAAGGATTGCAGTAATGAATCTATTTGGGCAGTTATAAGTTGCGAATAAATCTGAATGCTTGAGGCAGGTTTTCTTGCCATGATCATAGCAAGGTTATGTTGGAGATTGAGCTTGTGTTACTGCCCCATGAAAATATGTCCTACTGCAATATTTGCCAAATACATTAGTAAAGCTATATAGCACCTAAGATTGCGCCCATTACTCAGCAAATTGATGAGCCCTTGATATAATGTTAGTAATTCTTCACCACAATTAGCCATTGTAGCACAAATGGCTGTATTGTGTGCCCCCTCTAGTCTTTCTCTTCTGTTTGCTCTAGCTATCCCACAGTTCAGAATATGGTCCTGCTTTCCTCCTAGTACTAATAGCATTTGATGTAATATCAACATGTTCTTGTTGCTGCTACTAGGACCATCTTCCTCCTGGTTCACTTCATTGACATCCTGAATCTCTAAGCCCTTTCCTGTCCTTGACCCATGAAACCACCCTCAGTAACATCAATGGGCTGATTTAAAACAACTGATTTTTTTTTTTATTGTATTGTCTGGAGAACTCAAATCCTAGATCAAGGTGTTGGCAGAGCTCTGCTCCCTCTGAAACCTGTAGAGGGGAATCCTTTAAAGCCTCTTCAACTTCTGGCAATCCCAGGCATGTAGGTGTATCACTTCATGCTCTGCCTCTGTCTTTATGCAGTGATCTCACAGGTGTCACTGTCCTCATAAGGATTTCAGTCACATTGGGCCTGGCCCATCCTACTCCAATGTGACCTCATCTTAACTAATTACATCTGCAAAAAAGCCTATTTCCCAATAAGGTCACATTGCAGGCACTGAGGAGGTAGGCCCTTGATATCTTCACAGGGACACAGTTCAAGTCCTAGCACTTTTCTACTTGGGCTCCTAACTCTGCTGCGTGGCGGTCATTCTTTCCTCTAGCAGACTGTCTCAGCATCCAGATCACACTTCTCTCACCAGTTTTTCTCACAACTCTATAAGTCAAGTCTTTGTTTTATGACTGATATTAATATACTTCCCATGAAAACCCCATGCATCATTCAGTATGAAAGAGATCGAGCATGGAATATTTGAACAAACAAATATTTATATCCACATTCATTAAAAAAAAATCACCATCATTATTTTTAGAAAACCTTGTATATTCCAGGGTACTCTACGAGTATGATTTACTCAGCCTTCACAAAAGCCTACAGAGTAGGAATTGTTTCTGCTTTCCAGAGAACAGAGGACTAAATTCATACAATCATGAGCCACATCAAAACCGAATCAAAAACTCATGCTTGTAACATACCTCAGTGACACTACACATGCATAGAGATTACAGAAATGCATTTTTAGAATGGTTGCCTAGCAACCAGTGACAAGTATGTAATGGTCACTGAGAGGGTGGGACAGAATCTAGGAGGGGAGATAATGTGACTTAATGTCACAAACTAATGACATGAAGTCACATTGAGTAACCCAGGAAAGACCGTTTTAGAGAAATTTAGAGTTTACATAAATAAAATAGAACTCTAATACCCCAACGGGACATGGGAAACAGTAAATTTGATTTTATATCGACCCTACTTTTAAACATTGGAGCAAAAACTGCAAATAAAGTCCAATCCTCAAGGGTTAATAGTAATCATAGCAAAGTGAGTTTTATTCCAGATATGTGAGGATGATGAAAACATTATAAGAATAACAAGTGAAATTTAGTAAATTAATATTCATCAGAAGAAAAACTTTATGCTCACCATAACAGATGCCCCAAAACACAGTCGACAGAGTTCAATACTTAACCGTGATTTAAAAACAATTCTCTTAGCAGAGTAGCATAGAAAGGAAATTCTTCAACTTGTTAAGGAGTTGCCAATCAGAATATTATAGTTATCAGTGAAATATTAGCACTTCCATTAAAATCTGGAATAGTGTCCCTTATATCATCTATAATAGTCAACATTATACTTGAGATACTAAACAATCATGAACATCAGAGGGAAAAGAAAAGGGAAGCAAGAGATATGCCATTATTTGTACATTTTATAATGATATACCCAGAAAACCCAAAGGAACAACTGACAAGCTACTATAACTAATGAAACGAATCCATTAAAATATACAGCTCAAATTTCAAAATGTAAAAGTCAACGATTTCTTATCTACTAGCCATAAATAACTAGAACATATAGCATGCATTTCTGTTTTCCAGAAGAGTATATAGATAAAGTCTTAACAAAAAATATGCCAAACTCTTTAGGAGAAAATTACAAAAGTTTATGGAAGCCTATAAAGGAAACTGTAATAAAAGGAAACAATACCAAGTTTGTGAATAGGAAGGCTTACTATAGAAGTCTTGTATGTAAAGGAGAAAATTAATTCTTATAAGCAAATGTAATACACTCCCACTCAAAACCCCAATAAGATTTTTTTTTCTGGAGTGACAAAAAAATTGATTCAAAAAATTACATGTAAGTGCAAATGAATGAAACAATCCAAGATGATTTGCAAAATAATAATGTTAATAAGACAAAGTGTACACAGGCAGTGTTCTGGTTTCTTTGGAATGAATTATATTACTAAGTCAGTCTTTAAAACAATAACATAAGACTTGGAATAGACTCAAACATATGTGAGAATTTCATATGTGGGAGGGAGAAAAAGAGGAGCCTTTCTCAATCGGTGCTGTTATCTTAACATTGAATCATTAGTGTCTATATGAGAATCAAGGTAAAACTAGATTTCTGGCTTCACACAAAAACCAAAATCCAGGCTGATTAAAGGCCTAAGTGTTTTAAAAATATAAAATACTAGGTAAAGTTATGGTGACTATAAAATACTAGGTAAAGTTATGGTCTTTTTTGGAGTTGATCATGGCCCTTTTGCAGATTTGGGCATAGGACTAAGAGTCTTTAGCACTGTATTGAACATCAAGTTATTAGACTACTTAAAGAATAATCTGTGGAAATAACTTTAGTAACCAGACCATGAAAGTCTGGCATCCTGAATGTATAGCATGGTGTGTGTGTGTGTGTGTGTGTGTGTGTGTGTGTGTGTGTGTGTGTGTGACATCTCTGTCATCTGTGTCTCTGTAGAACCTAAATTATTCTTTGAAATTTTCTATAAACACTTTCAAATAGCATTTGAACAGGAGTGATGTCTTTGTATTTTGAGCAGATCTTCTCTCAGAGCAGTAAAGTTGAAGGGAACAATGCTCAGCACACAAATAGGAACTGTGCATTTGATAAAAAATCAATTCTGTTAACAATATGAGGCCTTTTCCATACATATTCATTTATTTGCACTTTCAAGTAAAAGTACATTAAAAATTGAACTCATTCTCAATAGGGAGGATCACTAGTCCCTCCATAAAATCCAACTGTATTTCGCCTTTTTTATTGCAAGTTCAAGAATAGCTGTATAAAATAATTTAGCTAGAAATAATCCTCCTTAGCTCATCTTAGATCTAGTAGCCATGTTAAATCAGACACATGCATGAACCTCAAGTCCTTTATTAAGGGATAGGGGTCTGTGTAAAGTTCAGTGATTTCCAGTATAATTAACCAACTATTTCAAATGGAGTTCCAATAATAATTTTTTAGTAATTAAAACCTTAAAATGCTCCAAATCCAAACCTCTGAGAAATAGCAAATAATTTTTTCAGCTGCCCTACATCATAAGTGCACCAGTTGCAGATAGGTGATTAGAACAATAAGGAGATGTATTGCCATGAAAACCATCCCCGAGAAGAGTAGCTGAAACCTAGTACTTAATAAATCATGAATTACAGTTATTAGTACAGTTGCATTTATTTTACCTATGATTTATGTTTGCTTTCAAATCTTTTGCTGAGTTGATAATGTACTTGGAGATATTTAATATGTCTTTATTAGGCATAGACTGTTCAACCTAGGTATAAACATACCTAACAATTTTGCTTAGTTCTATTTAACCAAAGTGTTGTTTAGTGATATTGTTTTATCTTTAACAGTCTCAGCTCTAGTTATTTGGAATGCTATGTAAAGATACTGTTGTTTCATTAAGAAAACCTACAGATAAAGATTTGCTCTTTCTCCCCACATTTCAGGGGGGAATAATTTGCCTTGTGTAGTTCCGAAATCCTGCATTAGAATCATAGGATCATTCTATTCACAACACATCACCAATATATGGCCAACTCTAGCTGTGCGGGCATGTATGTTGTTGAAATGATGTGACTTTTTTTTTTTTTTTTTTTTTTTTTTTTTTTTTTTTTTTTT
>PVLC010000943.1:108031-166829 GCA_004027655.1 Graphiurus murinus | reverse complement strand
TCACAGCTAAGAAAACAAATAACACAATCAAGAAATGGGAAAAGGATCTAAATAGACACTTCACAAAAGAAGAAATACAAATGGCCAATAAATGTATGAGGAAATGTTCCACATCATTAGCAGTCAGAGAGATGCAAATCAAGACTACCTTGAGATTTCACCTAACTCCAATCAGAATGGCAACTATCAAGAACACAAAGAACAAATGCTGGCGAGGGTGTGGAGAAGTGGGAACCCTAAATGTTTTAAAGATAACAATGGTTGGGTTTTACTTTTGTCTCTTTATGAATGCCTCATAATAATAAAAGTTTTGATTCAGCTAGAAGATATAACAATCCTAACATGGCCTCAAGTTATAGTAAGCACAAACTGAGAAGGTGATTTCAGGAAATCACAGTCAAAAATCCCAACCGTAATGGGAATGTTCAAACAAATAAACAAACAAACAAACCAGCTCTCTCATCTGATAAAACAACTTCTAAAATTATTTAAAATGCTAAAGTTGTAAGACCAATACTGTGATTGAAAGGTTTGTGGTCCTTCTACAATTCACCTTGAAACTTAAACCCAATGCAACCGGGAGATGTGATCCTCAGGAGGTGACGGCGTGAGGGCTCTGCCCTCATGAATGGGGTCCAGCGCCCCCGTGGAGGGGCTTCATGGCGGGAGCCAGATCCTTTGCGCCCCTTTCCTTCCTTCACCATGTGAGGACACAGCAGCCGCAGGCGCCATCTTGGAAACCCGGGGAGCAGCCCTCACAGACCCCAAGCTGCTGGTAACTTGGTCTTGGACTTCCGGCCTCCAGCACTCTGAGAAGTTCTCTTCTTTGTAAATTATCTCATCTCAGGTACTTTGTCATAGCAACGCAACCAGACCAGGATAGTCAGTAAGGACTGAAACATTTCAATGATTAGCAAATGTGATCGTGCGGCTGTAGTTTATACATGGCATGCAGTAACGGCAGAGTACATGTTTGCAAGCACATGCAAATCATTTGTCAAAGTTGACCACAAAATAAACACATGGCAATGGATTTCAATGAACTCAAATTGTGCAGAATGAATGTTTTGGCCACAATTCACTGAATAAACTGAAAACCAGTAATAATAGGATAACCAAAAAACAGAGACAGAATCATACGTATGGGAATTAGGAAGTAAGCTTTTCTGGATACTCTGTGGGCTAAGGGAAAATCACAATGGAAATTGGAAAATCGTTTGAACTGAATATGACAAAAAAATGCAAAAATTCGATGCTTGCAGCAGGCAGCTAAAGCTCTGTGCAGCAGAGAATGTACAGGCTTGTGCGCATTTTTAAAAGGAAAAAAAAGGCTTAAACTAAGGAAGTTTACACATCTCTCCTAAGCAACTACAAGGGAAAAGAAAATTAATCTGAAAGAAAGTCGAATGATTCCAAAAAATCAAATGAATAAATTAAGCTTGAAAATCTACATTGAAGAGGATCAAAAACTCTATCTTTGTAAAGACTAAGAGAATTAGTAAACCACGAGTAAGATTAGGCAAAGAAGAGAGGAAACGGTTCAACAATGTGCAGAAGGAGGGACCCATCTCCCAGATCCCGTAGACATTAACAAAACAATAAGTGTTATTGATAACCAGTTTATGTCAATACGCTTATATGAGTAGATAAAATGGACAAATTCTTAGAAAACTAAACCGTATCTGGCTCTCAGCAAAATCTCTGCTCAGAGCTTCCCTGCTGCTGGCCTGACCTGCTTCCTGATGTTACCCCAGCCCCTCCGCCCTTGCCATACCTCTGTTCACAATTTCCGCCTTAAATTGCCAATACACTCCTAGCCAAGGCAGGAGCCCGGCGGCCACAGCTCCACAGGGGTCCGTTTCGGGGGTGGTATGCTTCTTCCAGAGCCTGGCTCACCCGCCCTCACTCCCTCTTCACTGTCATCTGCTCCATGTCCTATGCTTGTTGGTTGAGCCTTGCATAGGAAGGACGCCAGGTGCATTCCATCCAGAAGTTCTCCATGGCTTATGCCGAGAAGTTTCGTCAGGAGACCTGGCCTGCCATATCATTGAAAGTCAACTGTCATCTAGTGAATTGCAAAGGTTGTGATAGTGCAATACTTGTATTCGAACAAACCTTCTTAGCGTGTGTGAATAAGGAGCCACGCGTCTGCTGTCTCGTGAGAGCTTTGCATGAACGTCTCCACCCATTTTCCGCAATTTCACAACTTACTGAATGACAGCAAATGCGCAGGCTCGGTCTGACACCTGTCAGGCAGCGCGGTCTCTTCCTTTGGAAACACCCACGACACTTTTTGCCTGAAATGTTCTGTTGATGATGGTGGATTTAGAAGGAACCCGGCTTCCCCTGTTGCTGATAGAAAGCCTTCCTCATTTCATGGAGTACTGAGACAAAACTCGACATAATAAAGATTGCAAACAGGAAATGTTTATAGGTAGGCGTTGAATTGGACTTTTCGGCCTAAATGTTGGAACTATAATGACTTCGTTTTCAAGTAGATGCCCAGGACTTGAAATTAATTTGAGGGTCAGCTCCAAGCTGAGAATTCTACGTTTTTCCTACATCAAGTAAAAAATATCTTTCCCTGTTACATATCTTCAGCCTGGGCTCTAGCTTAGCCCTGATGGGATAAGTTACTGAGGATGACCGTTCTTCTTCAGGAGGAAGCGTCTCGTCTTGGGTCCAAATTGATATTCTGTCTCCTTACAAACTGTCTATCCTAGAGTAGAGGTGACCGGCTTGAATGGAAATAGGTCAACAGTAGTTAAGATAAGTAATACTTTAATCAATTCTGAGATAATTTCTGATGGCCAGTGTGTAACAGTAATATACTACTTTAAAATTTTCCTGTTAAAGTGCTGCAGAGATTTAAAAACCCGATAGTGGAAATTGCTTTTCAAAGACACAGTTACTCCTTCCATCTCTCCTCAACAGATATGTCTATTAAAGTAGGCCCTGGGAGAGTTTTTGTGTTTACTACAATTTTTGTTGCTCGGGAAGCTCCCTGGGAATGCGTACTTTCTGGATATTTATAGATGACTCATTTTGTTTGCACGAATCGAGCCGTGCCGGAGGAAAGCTGCGGTCACTGACGGTGAGTTGTGAAACTGCCAGTCTGTTTTCTGGGCCCAGTGAGTTTTCTATTTTAATTCACGCCGTCTTTCCCTAAGTCCATGTTGTACTGTGGGGCTCTTCCCAGGAAACAAAGAAAGTCACGGCAGTTAAAAATGAAGGCGACTCGAAGCAGTGCAATTCCTAGGCGGGTCATGTCATGGTGTGCAGGTGAGGGGCAGGGCGAGTAGGACTGTGTTAAGAGGCGACAGGAACGCCGGGCGTGGTGGCACGCGCTTGTCATCTCAGTACTTGGGAGGCTGAGACAGGAGGATCTCAGGTTCACGGCCAGCCTCAGCTACTTAGTAAGACCCTCCATGACTTAGTGGGAACCTGTTTCAAAATAAAGAATAAAAAATAGGGCTGGGGGTGGAGCTCGGAGGTAGAATGCCCCTGAGTTCAATCCCCAGTACCACAAAAAAAAAACTAAAAAAAAGAGGTGACCAGGTCCAACAGCCTGGTTTTCGGCACAGAGGATTCCCGGAGCCAGATGTTCACACTCCTTCTCAGGACTCCTGGAGAGACCTGTGAGCGTGTGCAGGACCGCGCGCGGGCGGGCTCCCTCTCACTGCCGCCTCGTGACTGACTTGGAGTGGCGTTGGACCCCGAGTGCACAGTGCCAACTGGATGGCTGGCTGTCCCAGGCGGGTTAAGTTTGCCCTGGAGCCGCCCGACACTCGGCAGCCTCCCACGGATGAGCACGCAGGCCGGGAGGCGCTCGCCGGTGTCCGGGGCCCTCAGGTGGCCGAGGGGTCCTCCAGCACGGGTCTCCTGGTCCCTAACCCTGTGCCCACCCTGGCATTCAAGGATGCATCCTTAATTCATAGTCCCAGATAGCTAAAACTACAATTTTAAAATTTTGAATTGTATTAGTTCGTATGGTGGGCAAATTCACATCTCATTTTTTCTTCTTTATGTCACTCCAGTTTGTCTTCTTCCTCCAGTGTGACGAGGGGGAGAGGGGCCTCAGGGGAGCAAAGCGTGATCATCTCATGAATCCTACAGCTAATTTGTTGGCGACACGGATCACTACCAATCAAACTGAGCTTGTCTTTGAAGACAGAGTAATGTCCTGAGCCTCCCTAAAATAAACAAAATATAAACCAAGGGATCCACGAAAATGCTGGCAATTGTTCTTTTTCTTATTCTGGATGTTAAAACAGAACCGAGCTTTTCCTACTACATTCCCAGTCATCTGTAGAGAAATGGAGTGTGCGTCCCAAGCATGAGGAGACACACCAGAACATTCTCTGCAGCTTGTTCCTCGTGGCAGAAACTGGACACCAAATAAATGTCCTCTGATAAGAGCAAAACCAGACACTGCATGCTGTTCATACAGCAGACCCTCTGCACGGTCCCAGCGATTAACTGGAATCACATCTGAACGTGAAGCGCTACTGAAGCACCTTACCAAGTTGGCAGCAGTGTCCACGCGGGAAGAGGTGGGCGTGGGTCCCCTCCTCCAGGTCTGCTCTTCCTCACTGGGTGCCCAGGTCACTTTCTGGACCAGAAATTTCACAACTAACTGACCACATCCATGGAAACAAGCAGTCACTGATGCCGAGGACTTGCCCACCCTCCCCGCGCGGAGGCCTTGGACCTCGGGGCTGTTCCTGTGGTGGTGCCTGGCGAGTCCACCTCCCATCTTCCCTCGGCTCCCCCGCCAGCCAGGCCATCCTGGTGGGACTCCCCCCACGGCACAAGCTCCGCATCTGCCGAATTACTTCAAACCTCAAGCCAGGTCCCGCTCCTGGGTGGCTTTTCTATTCCAGGGCTCAGGGTGGTGCCGGCCTCCAGCCTCTACCGCTCAGCCTCCAGTGGACCATCCTCTGGTGGGGTCTGACACCAGCACATCATTTCCCTGCAAAGTCCGGGACATATTGTGACCCCTAAATGTGCCCTCCACCGTCTCATCCATCCCTGGCTCCCCACGAGACAGCCCGGTTCCCAGGCGCCCTTGTGCAAATCCATCTCTGGAAGCTTGGCTTCTGCTTGTCTCTAAGAATCCTGCATTTCTAGTAACTTCATCCTGGCTCCTCAGTGTCAGTACTAATAGTTTGATACTGATGATAAACGTTGCAGATCTGTCCTCTCCCCGGGAATCACGAGTTTGTACACACTGGGCACCGTTTCTTTATGTCTTGCTCCCTCGCTAGCTGCACACTGTACATCTTTTAGGTGCTCGAAAATCTCCGAATACACGAAAATGAAATTTGATGCTTCTGAAAAAAATCCTTGTTTCGATAACTGTAAATAGCCATATTTAAAAGACCCCTGTGAGCCCCCCTTCAGAATGTGTGCTCGTGTGCTGCGGCGGTGCTAGCTAATGTCGGGTTGGGGTAGGAAGTGGAGCCGCGTTCTGGTTAGGGTTGAGAAGCATGCCCAGCCATGAATGGGTTGTTGAAGTTAGTAAAGACAGATGTCAACATGACTGTATACAACGAGAACTACTGAAGAAAAAACTCTCATCAGGTCAGTAACTCTCTGAGCTAGCTTCAATGTTGCTGAAACCAGCCGTTTTAAGCACAGTGAATTCAGGGACTCGGGTGTGTGTGTGTGTGCACGCACACCTACGTGTAATCTTCTTGTGTGTTATTAATTGCCACGGTGACCCAACATGATGAATTAGTCTATAATAGCCACACATAAATTCTCGCGATCAACAAGGCAACTGGGCATGAAACCACGGCCATCACCACTCAGCGTCAGCTTGTTCTACACCATAGCTACGATAGGTTTTGTAATAATCGTGATGATGGAAAACTTAAATTCAATAAGTAATGCAGAGTAACCTCAAGGCGAAGGGGACCGCCACCCGGATATTTCCCACACGTAGATTGCCTGCGTCTCTAGTTGGGGTTCTGATGATGAGGTGCAGGTCATTTTCGAGGAGCGAGGGAGATGGCAGGAAGCCAACGAACTAGCTTCCGGTTCCAACGCGCAGCCCGCAGATGGGGCCGACCTGGAGGCGGTCGTGTGAGTGTTTGTGTGTCTGTCTGCGCAGTTTTCAGCTGAGTTGTGAATGTGCCCTGGGGGGTGCCAAAGGGACTCAGGGAATCTTTAATTTCATATTCTAACGAGTCGGCCCCATTCGTTTGCTTTGAACCACTGGTTTCAATAAGGTGAAAACTCGCGTTAACCCTCCATTCATCGGTGGCCCGGGTGCGTGTGAAATGGATCCTGTGGACAAAATAAACCCGGCCAGACTCAACCTGCCATTGTCCCCTAAGCTGCTTCAAGGGGACTCTTCACAGGTACCAAGAAGCCATTCCGGCCACTTCACATGTTTTTGAAGACCCTCTCCTTTTTTTTCCGCCTCTCACATGACTCGGGCCCAGAAGAAAAGCCCCAAAGCAGGCATGAGATGAAGGGAGAGCTGAAGTGGGCCGAACTCATTTTCCACACACACACAGATAATGGGCACTGCGGTAATTTTGGAGAGCTGAATTAAATGAATAAACTGTGACGTGGGAAAACAGAAAAGAACAACGGTTTCCTGGCTCACACGGCACCGTTACCTCGGGCAGGCTTTTTTCTTGAAGACCAATTGATAAAACAGGACAAAAATGTTTTTCCCGGTTAATTGCTTTCAAACACCGTCCTGTTAAACACCCAATTAAAAGGTAGAAGTGTGTTCCTCTGTTTGCTTCTAATGACCATCTTGAGAGGCTGGGGGGCCGGGTGGAAAGAAGCGATGGGAGAGGAGGAGAAGGAAAGAATGGCAGAGTCCAGCATTTTCTTTTATGGGTCGTAGAATGAAAAGATCAATAGGAAAGGTTTACGCGTCCCTCGCGGACAAGAGCCTGCTGAAAGCCCGGAGCCCTGGAAACCCCAGGGCCGCAGCGACACCGCCAGGCCGCCCAACTCTTCTCACAGGGGTCGGCGTGTCTCCATGCCCCTGCACAGGCCGACAAGTGTCCCCGTCAATGTGCCCCTGAGAAAATATCCGCCCGCTCAGAGCATCTTATATCTGCCGCTCGAGGGGTGACTTCAAATTGTGGCATTCTAAGCATTGTTTAAATCACAGACACAGAAGGAAAAATAAGGTAAGCAGAATTGGTCATATTGGGGCCCAGGCAGGATTTCTAAGCCGGGAAGAGACTCAGGAGAGCCTTAACGCCTGCCTTTGCAGCCAGCTTGGAGAGGAGGGGAGGCCGAAGGAATCCAGGAAGGGAGGGCGTGTCCTGAGTCGGCCCCTGTCCTGCCTCCTCCTCTCTCCTAAGCTGTGTTTCTCTGTCTCCCAGCCTGTGGAATCTTACAAGGAAAAAACAATAAATAGCCCTCCTGGCTTTGTATGACGCCAATAATTTAGGAATGGGAGAACCTGGAGACCGCTTTTGAAATATACTTAGTTTATTTTTACTGATTCTTAATGGTTAGGATTCAGAAAACTGATCAGAAGCCCAAAGAAATTAAGAAGAGCTGTCCCATTTAAACTTACTATTTGGAGATCACACACAGTACCCAGGTTGCAAGTTCATGAGTTGGTTAGGAGAATCCTATATACAAAGTATGCCCAGGTCCGGGAAAGTTCTATCCAACATGGTCCGCCCAATGTTACGCAATGTCGCCTAGAAATTTTGTATTTTGATTTAGCCAATAAATAGCAATGATAATGAAAATGACTAATATTTCTCAAGGGCTTATTACATGCCCAATTTTTTTAAAGCATTCTTTATCTGTTCATGTAAAACTCTGTGAAGTAAGTCCTGACGTATCCTCACTTTACAGAAGGAGGAGTGAGGAACCCACGATAGGATAACACATAGCTCCCAAGTCCTAGCCGGGAGGCCAGTCCATCCGCTTCTCCTTTGTGGGGGAAGTTAGCCAGAAGTTGGTGCAAGGTGATTACCATCTCACTGATTCACTCCATGAGGATCTGGTCAGTGGCACTGCCCTTTATTATTTTTTATTTTTTGTGGTACTGGGGATTGAACCCAAGAGCATTCTACCTTCAAGCCATACCCCCAGCCCTATTTTTTATTCTTTATTTTGAAACAGGGTCTCACTAAGTTGCGGAGAGCTTAAGTACCTGAGGCTGGCCGTGAATCCGGATCCTCTGGTCTCAGCCTCCCAAGTATAGGGATTGCAAGTGTGTGCCACCTTGTGAAATGACGTACTTACAAATGATGTTGCGTCGATCTGGGAATGGGTGGAGCCCGGCAGACAAGATACAAAGAAGAATGGCGGCACGATCCTCCTTTACAAACGGGACACTTTCCCCCAGCAGTTGTCTCCTCATGTGATGGAGCAGGTGAATCAGGCTGTCTCCACCCGGGCAGAGCCCGACTCTCTCACTCAGACCAGGGCTCCTGTGAGGCTGCACCAGGACAAGACAGCTCCCCGCACGAGCACACCCGACGGGAAGCTCTTTGGAGCAGGGAAGCGTCTTAGGAGGACGGAGACTGAGAAGCCTTGATGGAGGCTGGAAGGAGGGACGAGGCCTAAGGACAGGAACAAGACCAGCAGGGCCCACTGGCCGACCCCCCGAGGCCCGCGGGCCCTGGCAAAGGCCTTCTGTTCACACGTGGGCGTGCTCCCTTGGCTGGGTGCTGGAGAGTTTGTGTCATTAGTATTGAGATGTGACTTTGTGCTTCTCAGACATGCAAATTGCAAGTTCAAAATAATTCCTCTGCTTCTTCTTGAGTTGAAATATCTTCTCATTCACTTATTTATTGGTGAGGTAAGAGCCCTGGAGGCCCCCGTGTGGGACAGGTGCATCAGAGTTCCTAGCCATTGGACCCTCCTGACAGAGGCTGAGGTCTTTCCCTAGAGTGTGTTGTGGAGCGGGCAGGGATACTGAGTTAGGGTGCTAGGCACCTAGGCGGGGTGCGCTGGTAGGAAGTAGGCAGAGAGCATCTGCAGTCCAGGGATGGCCTAATACGAAGACAAAAGCTGGGCTGGGGTGCAGCTCAGGGGTGGGGTGCTTCCTAGCCTAGGCGAGACCCTGGGTTCCATCTCCAGCACTGGTAAACAAAAGATGGGAGGGGTCCTCATGTTGTCCCAGACCTGGCAGCAGCATGGGCTTTTCCCGTCCAGGCTGTACGCCCAGGACAGTATAAATCTACAAGGCACAAAGCATTTGGGTCATAGCCGGTGGGTGGGACTAAAGACAAGAAATGAATCAAATCTGATCAAGATTGCAATAGACTAGAAACCAATATGAAAAGGAATAAATATTCCTGAGGCTCGGATCACTGCTGAATAGTTTCATCACTTTCCCAAGAAACATTAGAACTCTCTTTAAATTACCTGCAATCGATGTCACATCTGAAATGAATCTTGAGCACCAGCATATCAACAACAGGCATGTTTTTCAAAGACCTCATTAAAACAACTATTTATTAAAGTCCATAGTTCAGAAATAAATTTAGGAACCAAATTAACAGAAAAGGAGAGAGAGGCGAAGGGCTAATTACCAGGACATGTGGCAGAGAGTGTTATTTTTTTTAATTTATTTATTTTTAATTGGTGCATTGTAATCACACATCTTTGTTAGGTACAAGCTAGTATAGGTAAAAGCATACATGCACACATTTCTCATTTAACCCTTCCCTAATTCCCGCCCCACTCCCTCCTCCTCCCTCCTTCTCAAGGTCAGTTTAGTGATTGACTTTGATGTGTTCATGAAAGTACATCATGCCCATTAGGGTGTCCCCCTTCCCCCCATCACCTTCCATTAAGTCAAATTCTTTGTTCACCTAAGGATTCTCCTTCATCTAGAGTCCCTCTTATGTCCCATTTTCTCCCTAGCTTCTACATATTAGGGAGAGCATATAATTTTTTACTTTTTGTGACTGACTAATCTCACTTAACATAATGTTTTCCAGTTCCATCCATTTCCCTGCAAATAACATGATTTTGTTCTTATCGCTGAGTAAAATTCCATTGTGTACATATCCCATAGTTTTGTAATCCATTCATCTGTTGATGGACATCTTGGCTGTTTCCATAGTTTGGCAATTGTGAATTGTGCAGCTATAAACATAGATATACATGCGTTGGTCTGATAGTTTGGTTTCCATTCTTTTGGGTAGATACCCAGAAGTGGTATTGCTGGGTCATATGGTAGGTTCATTCCATTCATCTGAGGATCCTCCATACTGTTTTCCAAAGTGGTTGCACTAATTTGCAATCCCACCAGCAATGTATTAGGGTTCTCACCCTCGCTAGCATTTGTTGTTGTTTGTGTTTTTGATGATTGCCATTCTGATTGGGGTTAGGTGAAATCTCAAGCATCTCTCTGATTGCTAATGATGTTGAACATTTCCTCATACATTTATTGGCCATCTGTATTTCTTCTTTTGTGAAGTGTCTATTTAGATCCTTTTCCCATTTTTGATTGGGTTATTTGTTTTCTTAGCTGTGAGTTTCTTGAGTTCTCTGTATATCCTAGTTATTAGTCCTCTATCAGAAGAGTAGCTGGCAAAAATTTTCTCCCATTCTGTGGGATCTCTGTTGAAGTTCTTGATAGTTTCCTTTCCTGCACAGAAGCTCTTCAGTTTAATGCAATCCCATGTATTGATCTTCTTTTGAGTTACTTGTGCTTTTGAGGTCTTGTTGAGAAAGTTTTGACCTGTGCCTATGTGTTGAAGTGTTGGACCTATGCCCTCTTCAAGTAGCTGCAAGGTCTCTGGCCTGACTTCCAGGTCTTTGATCCACCTTGAGTTGACTTGTGTAGGGTGAGAAAGTGGGGTTTATTTCCATTTTCCTGCATATGGTTAACCATTTTTGCCAACACCATTTGTTAAAGAGGCTATCTTTTTTCCAGTGTATGTTTTTGGCTCCTTTGTCAAAAATCAGTTGACTGTAAGCACGTGGGTCTGTTTCTGACTCTTCTATTCTGCTCCATTGGTCTGTGTGTCTGTTTTTGTGCCAATACCATGCTGTTTTTATTACTGTGGCTTTGTAGTAGAGTTTGAAGTCAGGTATTGTGATACCTCCTGCATGGTTCTTGTTGCTAAGAACTACTTTGGCTATCCTGGCTTTTTGTTGTTCCAAATGAATTTAAGGACTGATTTTTCTATGTCTGTGAGGAGTGACCTTGGTAATTTCATGGGTGTTGCATTGAATCTGTAGACCATTTTTGGGAGGATGGCCGTTTTGATGATATTTATTCTGCCATTTTGTTGGAGTATAGTTTTTCAAAATAGTTTTTGACGATCCTCTGTATTTCCACACTGTCAGTGGTAATATCACCTTTTTCATCTCTTATTTTGGTAATTTGGGTTGATTCTTTCTTTTGATTAGGTTGGCCAATGGTTTGTCTATGTTTTTTTCAAGAAACCAGCTTTTGGTTTTCTTGATTTTCTGTATTTGTTTAATCTCTATTTCATTAATTTCTGCTCTGATTTTCATAATTTCCTGTCTTCTACTGGCTTTGGGGTTAGACTGTTCTTGGTTTTCAAGGGCTTTGAGCTGTGTCATTAGGCTATTTATTTGGTGATTTTCTGTTCTTCTTATGTGGGCACTCAGTGCTATAAATTTTCCTCTTAGTACTGCCTTCAAGGTGTCCCAGAGGTTTTGATATGTTGTGTCTCTGTTTTCATTGGTTCCTAGGAACTTTTTAATTTCTCCCCTTACTTCTTCAATGACCCATTCCTCTTTCAGCAGTGTGGTGTTCAGTCTCCATGTGTTTACATGGCTACTCTGGGTCTTCTTAGAGTTGATTTCTAGTTTCACTCCAATGTGGTCTGAAAAGATGCAGGGAATTATGCTACATTTCTTTGAATTTGCCAGTGCTCTCTTTGTGGCCCAGAATGTGGTCTATTTTGGAGAAGATTCCATGGGCTGCTGAGAAAAATGTGAATTCAGCTGTAGTTGGGTGAAATATTCTGTATGTGTCTAACAGGTCCATTTGGTTTATGGTATTATTTAGACCTGAAGCATCTTTACTGACCTTTTGTTTAGAAGATCGGTGTAGTGATGTGAGAGGAATATTGAAGTCTCTTAGTATTAGTGTATTGGGATCAGAGAGTGTTATTAAATCCACCATAATCGTAAGAACCGTGGGCTCATCCACATTCGCAATTTCTTAGCTATTTAGTTTGCTGCGAAACATTAAAAAAGGGACTAAGATAGGAACAAGAAGAGTAATTGAGTGGAAAGCATTATAAGGAACATGTGGATGTCTCGTCCCCCTTGCCAAATTGGTCGAGATTGGAATCCATTTTTCCACTAGTTATTTTATGCGCCCTTAAAGGGCCCACATGGCTTGCATCAATAAAACCAAGACAGAGACGTTTGGGCACAGGAAGGCCAAGGAGGTGGCGAGGTGTCCTGAGAGCAGAGCGGAGAGCAGAGAGACGCGGGCCGGACGAGGCCTTAGGGCCGGCCCCTGTTTCAGCAGCTCCCAGGGCTTCACTGCACTCACTGGGAGAATTTGGGAAGTATCCGATTCCAACCTCCCTTCACTCGTACCCTGTGGACTTGCTGCGGGTAGCCTGGGCCTCACACAGCCGAGTCACCGTGGTGGCAACTCACTGCTCTCTGTCTCTCCACCAGCTGCTGGGGAATGATTTGAGGGCTGAGCCACAAAGTGGTGCGTGGGAACCATGGCACGGAGTACTCGGACGTGCTACTTACAAGTTACTGGCCAAATGTTGTGCAGATGCTTTTTGTTGTATAAAAATGTATAAACATGAAAGCCTTTATTCAAACTGGTCTTCGTCTTAACACTTTATTTGTAATTCAATTGCTTTGATTTAAGTACTTTTCCCATAATCACAATGTTATAATGGTGCGGAGGTGCCTCGGCTACCCTAGGAGGTGAATTTAAACCAGAAACGCCGCAGCTGCAATACCACGGCTGCTGGGAAGATAGTAGACATTAGGAGATGACACCACGAATTTTTAAAAAATCCTCTGAGCTTCGAGATTAATACAGCCACTTTTTATTCTGCTGTAGCCTAAAAATAGCATGCTTTAGTGGAAAAAGGAGGTAGGTAGGCTTTTTGGAAAGGGGATTCTTGAACCTTGGGAATCCTTTAGAGATTGAAGGTGCTTTATTCTAGATGCACGTCTATGTTATATGGCACTCTTTATGACGGGTAATTTAATTTTAAAAACGCGGAGCTCTTTCCTTTATCAGGACACATCCCGACGGTTACCAAGTGCTATTTGTCAGGAATTTCCAGTTCTCAGCTCTTCTCAGAGCGTCTCCTTGGAGACCGCATCTGTTGCTCTGGTCTGAGGACCTCCGGCTTCTCCGTGTGTCAGGTGGCGAGTTGTCACCTCCCTGGATGTCCTCTCTGGTCCCTGGCTCTGCTGCTACCTGAGCAGCTTCTGCCTCCTGGGTCTGAGTGCTCTCACCCCCAGCTGACCCTCACTGTCCTGGGAGGCTCCCGGGAACCCTGTGCCTGTCCCTCCCCATCCTGTCTGTCGTCACCTGGCTGCCTTTTCTATGGCCTCCCCAGTGCCAGGTGCATAAATAACCATGTCTATTCAACCTTCTTGTATTTAAAAGTATTTTTATTGCACAAGAAATAATATAGAAAAATTAATGAACTCGGGACTCAATGTATGTTTCTTTTCAATCTATGTCTTTTTCAGAGTAATGCATATTCATTATTGAAAGTGAAAAAACTATCATTATAAAACAAAACAGCATTCCAATCCCGCCCCCATTTCTCCACCCCAAAGACAACAAAGGTCAACACTGCAAGTGTATTTATTACAAATCCATTGTCGAGTTTCCATCGGCTACAGCGTTCTCACCATGATGAAGAGTCAGGCAGCCCATCGCTCCGTAATCTCCGGGACCCCCCCCCGTCTCCTGCTCCTACAGCGCCTAGTACAACCGGGGCCTCTGACACTCACATCCCACGGCGTTCTGAGAGTCCTGCCACCCCCACGAGAGACGGAGAGACGGAGTCTGTTTCCTGGCTTCCTTGGTTCCCTCTATTTTAGATTCCTCTCTTGTTTTGAGGGAGCATATCCTCAAGCATCTCACTGAGAAAGGGTGAGTTCCTGAGGACCTTTGAGCCTGGCCATATCTTTCTTTTCTCGTCACCCTCGACTGCTCACAATCGCATACTGTTTGGGTTTCAAATGCATTCCTTCCAAAATTTCAAGGGCTTTTGCCTGCTGACTTGGAGCTCTCCAGGCTGCTGTGGGAGTGTTTGGTTTGTGACTATTTTCTCCTCTCTCAGAGGGTTGCACGGTCTTCTCTGACTCCCTGGCCCCTCTGGAATTCTCTTTGCGGGGTTTTGGGGTTGCCGTTGTGCGTCTGCTCTCTTCAGAGTAAGGGCTTGGGGAGTGCCTCCGTGGCGGCCTGCTCTGCCCGTGGGCCAGCGTGCGGGTCAGTAAGGGCTTGGCGAGTGCCTCCGTGGAGGCCTGCTCTGCCCGCGGGCCAGCGTGCGGGGACTCTCTTGCCGCTCGTTTCCCTCCGCTCTCTGCAGCCACCTTCAGCGAAGCTCTCGCTTTTGCCAGAACATATTCACCTGAGTTCTTTCCGGAAGATTGAATTATTGGCAGATGTTTGGAACCTGCAACTAGCTTTACCTTGTTTCCGTGCTCGCATCAACGTTTAACAGGTGTCAGATGCTAGCTGCCGCGTACGTAGTTTTCTGGTCAAATCCGAAGCCTTTCTTCCCCTCTGGCAAGTCGGTGTCGGTGCTGTCAGGAGCGGATTTCTGGAGGGCCGACCACTGAGCCACTGTAGACAGCTGGTTGTCCCCCGAGTCTGTGGTTTTCCTTGAGCCTTGCAAACCTCTGTCATGTCATGTCGGGTGCCAGTGTGACCAGCAACCGGCCCTTTCCAGGTGCCGTTTTGAGTCACTAGTTGCACATTTCTTCCAGTATCTCCTGGCCTGGTCACAGGTGCAGATCCATCCGCTTCCTGGGCCGCCTGCCCCTCCCTCTCACTGCTGACCCTTTTGCACTGTCTTCTGGGGTTGGAAGTGGTTTACCCTCCAGGCTTGTGCCCAGAGCTGGCTCCTGGGGCAGGGTTGGGCCTTTAAGATATGGAGCCTACCTGGGGGTCCTTCCATCATGGGGTGTGCCCTCAGAAGTGACTCTGGGACGCCAGTTTATGAGGTGACTTCCTCCTGCCTGAACCTCCAGCGTGATACCATCTACCCTGAGGCCCTCATCAGAGGCCAAACCAAGAGGAATGCCTGATCTTGGACTTTGAGTCTCCAAGACTATGAGCTGAACGAACCTCTTTTCTTCATAAGTGGCCCACCTCTGTTGTTTTGTTATAGTAATGCAGGGCAGGTGAGGGCAGATCAGCCCCGGATTCCAGTCCACTAACTCATTTTTAATCTGGCATCTCTTGTTATTGGAACCTTCTACTGAGAGTTTTCAAAGGTTTTTTTTATAATTATATTTTTAATTTGTAAGATATTTCATGAATTGTTTTTCATATATGCATAAAATAGCCTATCCAGTCTCTCTGAATGTATTATCGATATTATTTTCCCATTACTCACAAAGCTCTTCCTTGTTGAAAATTTCTTTTGATATTGGGTCTGGCATTTCTCTTCCTATCATTGGTTTTCTCAAACTGAATGACTCTCCTCTTCAGAGAGCATGAGGCCCTTCAAGGATTTTTTAGGCAGCCAGCCTGGAACAGGTAGCCACCAAGTTAATTTCTCTCTTCAGTAAAAGCACGCAGATGAAGCCCATGGGCAGGAGGCCACTCCATGTGCCATGGGCCATCTTTCTGCTCAGCGTTCCTAAAGACAGCTGATACCGTCAGCTTTACTGCCTCATGGTACAAGGTGGCTGCCTCGGCGCCAGTCACCACCCTTGTGTTGCAAGCCACAAAAAGGATCAAAAGCGGAGCACCTAAGGAGCTATACCTGCAGCTGGGTCAGATCCCTGGACGTTTTGTTCACCATTTCCCCTTACGTCTCTCTGGGCTTGCATATGGTGCTGTACCTCGCTCTCTGGGAGCCTTGAGGGGACCATCCTTAGCCCGAGCTTTATCTTGCTCAAACTCTAGATTGTTGGAGGAAGGAGAGGACAGGGATTGGGAGGACAGGGCTCAGCCTGTGCCCTGAGCTTCCATCACAAAACTGTTTTGGCCCACGGGGATAATTCTGTAGAGCAGTAACGACCTCATGAGCAGGACGGGCCGATCTTCACACGGGCTTCTACTCAGCCTCCTTCCCCCGGGCGACGAGCTCAACTCTTAGCTGATTTCACTTAGAAAAATAACTCACCCAACAACTTTTGAATAAATGGAACTGACCAGAATGATCTAGTTATCAGTCGACAGAGTCCATAACTCGTTGATGGATACATTCTACTTTCCCCGGGAGGAGGCAGTGCTGTGTTTTGAATAATTGACTGGAAAACCAATACATTGATCTCAGATCAAAGCTTCAACCATGAAAAGCAGATTTAAAGCATTTCTTGAAATCACAGCAACTAAAACAAATTCCAAGCATTATAAAACTCCGTTCTTAGATTCTATGCTTCCTTCCTCCCTTCCTCCCTCCCTCCCTCCCTTCCTTCCTTCCTTCCTTCCTCCCTCCCTTCCTTCCTTCCTTCCTCCCTCCCTCCCTCCCTCCCTCCCTCCCTTCCTTCCTTCTTTCCTTCCTTCCTTCCTTCCTTCCTTCTCTCTTTCCCTCCCTCTCTGTTTCTCTCCTTCCTCTTCATGAGCTTAAAGTTTCAGGACTTGGGGGTTTTATTATTCCTCATTTATGTAAAATTAATACATTTTCATAGATGAAATGAGGAGACTAGAGAAGAATATAAAGTGGGAGGCAGAGGTCTGGCTTCTTGCCCGGCCTCCGAAGTCGCGCATAATCAGTGCCAGCCACTTTGGGTGCCTGTCAAGTGTGTGGAGTGCACACACAGTCGTGTTTTTCTGACCATAGTAGAGATATAAATGTTCTTCTGGCTGGTAACAGGCAAGAGGAGCAAATCCTGGTGTTCTGCAGCACAGAGGATGACTGTAGCTTAGGATCATTTATTATATAGTTTATAGAGAACTACAAGAGAAGGGGTCAAAGGTTCCCAACATAGAGAAACCAGTGTTGAAGGAGATGGAAATGCTGATTAGCCCGATTTGATCATTATACATTCTAACATGTACTCAACTATCATATGCCACCCTGTATATATGTACCAGTACTATGTGTTGATTAAAATAAGAAAACAAGCTTTTCTGCGGAGCGTTTCCTTGCCAGGGCCTTGACCATCTCCCCATGGAAGATTCTGTAGATTGGCTTCATCCATCGTGACTGGCACCAAACACTCCACATCTTGGGTCATTTGACTCAGACTCCACGGAAGACGTTTGCTTCCACGATTGTGCAGCACCCCGCTACACACCCACTCCTCTCGGTGTGAGCAGGCTGTGGGCCGAGTTCTCAGGGAGACGGCTGGTCGAGAGCAGCCGACTGGATTTCACAGTGGACTTTGCAGGTCCCACCAAAGACCAGATGGGAAGCCTTCTATTCCATACGGCCAGCAGGACAGGGGTTTCACTCCATGCTCTTATTCACACTGGACGCTACTACGTTTTTTAACCTTTGTCAACCTGATAGGTGACTCTTTTTTTTATGTTTTTGCCTAAAAGAATGTCTTTAGAGAAACAGCCAAGGAACATGAATGATCAAGTCTCAGAAAAAAAAAAAAAAAAAAGTGCAAATAGCAACACACCAAAGCTCTCAAGACCCAAGTGGACTGCGGGACCATCTGGCGTAAGTTCTGGTGAGCCGAGTCCTGTTGGTCCTACCCTGGACATCTGCCTGTCTGGGCAGGAGGAAGACGGCAGATGTGTCCCACCCTCTACCCCATCGCTGGTAAACTCCGGCTGCTGGAGAGCCATAGCTTATTTTGAACAACAGAACACAAAGTATAACATCAGTATTACATAACAGGAATGGTTTTTTCCCCCATAAATTGCTTAAAGGAGATTTGCTTACACATTGGATTTTCAAATTTCCGAGTGGCTTGATTTATGCCTGGCGAGGTTGGAAAGAGAACTAACTGCTTGCTGGGAACAGAGCAAAACTGTAGGAAGGAAAACAAGCTGATCCGAGAGGAGTGCGCCGCCGCCCCCGCCGCCCGAGCCGGAAGGACACGGCACAAGCGGCACTTCACATAAACTGCTGGTTGATCGCTCCACAATTCACGTTTAAGGGGAAGTCAAGGATGATCAAAAAGGTACCCTTGATCCTTGGAGATTCCTGTAATGAAGCTACGATGTGCCTTTCTACCAATCAAAGGCAACAATAACTATTTATAGCTGTGCCAGGGCCTGTGTCAGGCGGGCCGAGGAGGGCAGCGGTGGCCATGGGTTTTCCAGGCCAGTGGATATGGAGGAGACCGCAGCTGGCTGTCTTCCCTGCACAGTGATTGCGGGAGCTGGGGAAGTGGGGCCAAGGCAGGCGGGGAGGCGGCTCTGGGCTGGGAAGTCACTGCCAGGCCCTGGGTGACCCCCGCAGCTGTGACACTGCGTGCTCTCTCCAGCCGGGCTCCCTCCGTGTTCTGTGGGGGGCACGGCACCTCGGGCCACTTGGACTGCCACAACAGAACTCCGGAGCCCAGATGGCCTGGAGACCACAGGCTGTTACTTCACACCTTTGCGGAGCCCGGGAGTGCGAGGTTGGGGCTCTGCTCGGATTCCTGGCCAGGTTCCCTTCCGGGCTGTGGCCTCTGATCAGTGCACTAACCCGTTCACGAGGCCCCACCTGTGACCGCGACGCCCACAGCCCCCTCCCCTCCGTGCCGCGCCCCTGGGGCTCCCCTCTGACACCTGCATTCCCGGGGACCAGATGTTCAGACCGAAGCACCTCAGCTGACAGTCTCCGGGAGGGAGAGGAAAGCAGCGGGCCATGCAGGCAGAACTCCCCATGATGCACACGTGCTGTGTGATCGGGGCCAAGAGCCGCCTTGGTGCTCAAGAGAAGCCACGGTAACCTTCTAGAACGTTCTCTGACCACACAGCTCACCAGCGGCCAGATGGGCTGAGCTTACAAGGCAGGCTTGGCAGTGATCCGCTGAGCGGCCCCCGGGCCACTCTCCTCTTTTCTCTCAGCCTCTTTCCTCTGCTGTAAACGTGGACGTGGAAGGGCTTGCCACTCAGAAGTGGCAGAGATGGGCCGAGTTCTTGCTCACCAGGCGCGACGTGGGGCCGTCACACAGCACTGGGGTGGCTCCTTTAGGAAGGTGCTGTTCTCTCCGCCCCCTCCCGCCTCTCCTCTGTAAGTCCTTCTCGCAGGGGAGCTCTTCCAGCTGGAATCCACGGGGGTCCAGAGGGTCCTGGCTCCCGATTACACCTCACTCTGCTCCTTCTCGCACCATCTTGTCTTTCCAAGTTGCCGTCTCCTGGGAAAATGCATTCCACAGCCTAATACCTGTGGAGTGAGCCGGAGCGGGCGCTCGGGGGCCCCGACAGGCACCGTCTCTCTCCCCGAGACCTTCTGGACTCTGCCAGGTCCCACAGGAAGCTCAGGCAGGGGCTGGCCGTGGACTGGGCTGGTGAAGTGCCTCTGGGGCCCAGGGTATTTGAAGAGCTTCCGCTGGCCTTGGGGAGCAGGGATGTGGTTATGGGGCCTGCGCTGAAACCCTTGGAGAAGCCCAGGTGCCAACAGTGCAGAGTGGACATTCCCTGTCCCTGGCGAAGGCCCCACCACGTCCCTCCGCTTCCTTCAGGCTCTGAGTCCCCATGTGCTAGCTACCTCAGCCCTGTCAGCCCTGACCCTCTCACCTGTCCTCTGTGGCAATTCCTTTTTCCCAAGGGCCCATCCCTTCAACATGAGATTTTGCCTTTCACCAAGGTCTCAGTCGAATCTGGCCGCCCGGATACCAAGCCGCTTCTGCTGCTTGCTTTGCTTGTGTGTGCACTTGGTGTTTCTCTCTGTCTTGAAATTCTTTGGATAAGACTAATGTTTGAAATGGAAGCAGCGCCCGCCCAGGACTTAGCACTCATGGATTTCGATCACGCCTCCTTTTTGGAGTAGCCAGCTGGCACTCAGGGACAAATGTTTCCTCATTTTTAGCTCTTCAAAGACTGGTCCAGCCTAAGTGCTCAAAACCTGTTTGCTGAGATACATTTTTTTTTTTGCAGTACTGGGGATTGAACTCAGAGGCATTCTACCTCCGAGCTACACCCCCAGCCCTATTTTTTATTCTTTATTTTGAAACAGGGTCTCACTAAGTTGTGGAGTGCCTCACTAGGTAGCTGAGGCTGGCCGTGAACCCGGATCCTCCAGTCTCAGCCTCCCAAATGCTGGGATTACAAGTGTGCGCCACCACACCCGGCTTGAGATACAATTTGTAAAGAGCTCTAGAGGCTACATTACAGGAGGGCTGCTGCTGTTTATTGAGTGATTTCAGGATGCTTTGCTTTCTGAGTTTTTGAGTTATAGCGTGCCTTTCTCTTTGCTGTTAATCGGTGCTCGGCTGCTGCTACCCCACCTTCCTCTTTCCTAACCCATCGCAATTCTGTTGTAAAAGACAACAGGCGTGCTGTAACCTCAGCAAGGTGAAGTTCTCTGGAGTCTCGGTGAGCTCTGAAAGCTCCTCTTCTGAGCCAGGCGTGCAAACGCAGCACTAGCAGCCTGACCCCCCCCAGCCCAGACGCTGTCTTCACTGGCTGTGGGACGGATTCCCAGTGACATCAGGTAGCTGGGGGCCCAGATAGCGGCATCCAGATAAGCAGGGTATCATTATAGAGCATTTGTTCTTGAAACTTCCAAGCGAGCTACACAGCCACGCTAAAGTTACAAGGTAAATAACAAGCAGAAGTAGGAAAACTAATATTCTAAACCCAAGGAGACCATGAATGGACATGAAAGATAGCTTAGGCATATTTGTAGTTAAATTTCAAGTGACACTGGGGAAGTCTGGTCACTAATCGACAGCAGGTGTAAAGCTGTCAACAACTTTTCCTGCAGTACGCTTCCCAGGTAACTGTGCTGTGCTCCCATGAGAGAGGACTGTGCTCCCAGGAGCCCTGCACAGCCTTCTGTGGCTGGATAAACTTGTCCCCACTGGGCCCACAGAGCCTGGCTGTCTTGCTCAGGAGACACTTCTTCCTGTTGGGGCCCGATGGAAAGGAATGTAAGACAGGCACGCAGCCAACATGGAATGAATGTTGGTCATGATGAGCCATCTCCAAAGGGGATTAGTTGTCACTGCAGCAAAGCTGAGGACCATACCCACCAAAGAGTAGCTGCTCCTTGTCCTCTGAGCCTTGGTCTCACCTAGCTTCCAGGTGGTTAGAATAACTTCTGGTCTACGAAGCCGTAAGTTTTTTTTTAAGCTTCCCAAGTGCCACAAACACTCAATTAAATGGGCCTTGGAGGTGACTGACCCCTCCTGGTGTAACAGAAGCCCCTCAGTCCCTGCTTAGCTGTTCTCAGCCACGGAGTCTGCCCCATGGCAACACACATGAGGTCATTGAGGCACACCCCCGCTCTGTTGAAGGCCCACTTGGAGGGAGGCGACTTACCCTCAGTCGCAAGAACGTGGTCTTGGACATCAGGTGGGTCCTGGGGACTGGTTTTCTAACATGGAGATTGGGCATAACAAATTCCTTCAAACTCAGCTGCTGAAAGCAGCACCCGTCTGTGACGCCGCCTTCCCATGGGTCAGGGCCCGGCTTCGGTGAGCTAGTCCTCTGCTCAGGGCCTCCTGAGGGGTCCGATCAAGGCTGGGGCCAGGGCTGGGGCCTCATCCAAGCTCACGTGCCTGTTGGCAGAATTCATTTCCTCCCAGCTGTAGAACTCCTGTCTTTGCCTCTTGAAGGCCGGCCGGCAGGAGCGTCCCTGGCCCCTTCCTGTCTCTCTGGCTAGGCCAGCACACCTAGGCAGTCTCCTTTGGGAGCAGTGCAAAGTCAGCTAAACAGATCACGGGTTCCACCTGCAAACGCCTTCACCTTTGCTGCAGACACAGCCTAAGCCCTGGAGCGGGTCTCCTCCCTGGAGGAGGAGGCCAGGTGCTGTGCAGGCGTGCACACCTGGGGAGGGGTCTGGGCCCTCTTGTCATCCTCCCGCAGGACTGAGCACTGGAGAGCTGGATTGGGATTCACCTCCCTGCTTCTCAGTGTTCTCATTTCTAAGATGGAGACAAAGACAACTGCCGTCTATCAGGCTGTTCCCAGGACCCCACACGGCAAGCATGCTGCAGGCCTGCCTGTGGGAAACTCGGGCACGTCCTGCTGCTACCTGGAAACGGAATCTGCCTGCACCCTGACGGGGCCTTCCCGGGGAGCCCTCTGGACCCGGGGTTTGGGCTGGTCCTTTGCAGCGATTTCTGTGGCCTTCCCAGGCCTCCAGGGAGTCTCCGAGCGCCTCCTGTGAGACGCTTCTGTCACCTGTATTTGGGCTGGGACACATCCCCTCAGAAGAGAAGGGCCTGGTCCGCCCTGATTCGGACTCTCCGTGGTGAGGCGGATGGAGGCACGTTAGCCTGGAGCCTGCTCTGGGGGTCTCCTGGTGGGCTCAGTTAACACCCAGGGATATTTCAGATGAGAGCAGTTTTTAGACCCAGTGGCCACCAGGTTCTTTGAACATACCAGCGCACAGAGCTCAGCAGAGTGCGTCTTAGATAGCAACAGGATTGCCCCTGGCTAGCACGGGCTCCGCGCCCAGCCAGCAGGACATGGAGGAGGCCCCCGGCATGGCGGCAGAGGCGGGCACAGCGGGAGCTGGCACGTTGGCTCGGTGACCGGGAGCCATCACGGGGACTCTGGTGAGCCCGGAGAAGCTTGCGCGCACAGCACCTAGGGAAACTGCTTATCTCTATTCCAGAGGCCACCGGGAAGCCGTGGCCGCAAACATTTCAGCTTTAAGAAACAAAGTGGGTCCTTCCCTGCGGAGCTGCACTGACTGGCTTTCTTCTTGGAGGCGTGGAGCCCGGCACTGGGCACTGGGTGCTGGGTGCTGGGTGCTGGGCGCTGGGTGCTGGGGCTGGGTGCTGGGTGCTGGGCACTGGGCACTGGGTGCTGGGTGCTGGTGCTGGGTATGGGAGCACCGGGTAGGAGACAAGATGTCTCGTTTACCTTGAGGAATAGTATTGCAAGTCCCTGTACAGAGGCAAAAGCGCTGGTTGCTATGGCAATAGCCAATCTGAGGAAGCTGTGACCTAAATCATGACTGAGAAAAGTAGTGCCTTGTCTGTGACATCCAGTCACTTCTTCCTGGGACTGGGGGGCGCTCGTCACCTGGGGTGAACTCTCTCACCTCGGGAAAGGCAGCCGCGCTCCCGAGGCAGAAACCTTGGCGGAGCCCGGTCAGGAGGATTGCTGCTGCAGACCAGGGGCGGGCGGCTGCGGCTCTGCAGAGGGGCGTGCGGAGCGGCTGAGGGCTGCTGCAAGAAGGCGCTGGAGACCTTACCTGGAGCCACCTGTCTGCCCGGCCTCGGAAGTGCCTGCTGCAGAGAGTGCATACACACACACTGGGTGCAAATGCGCCGTGCACACCAGGCACACACCGCACACTGCACACCACACCACGCACGCACCACACACCAGCACACACCACACACTCTGCACACCGCACCATGCACGCACCACACACCAGCACACACCACACACTCTGCACACACCATGTATACACCACACACCACACATACACCACACACTGCACACCACACCATGCACGCACCACACACCACACCATGTACACACTACACACCACACCGTGCACATACCACACACCACACACACATCACACACTCCGCACACACCACGCACACATACACACCACACTATGCACATACTACATGCACCAGGTGCACACACAGCATACACATACCACAAACACAATACACACCAGGAACAATGTACTCTGCACACATGATACACAAATGCACACACCACACACACTGGGTGCACACACACCATGCACACACCACACACCACACCATGCACACACAACACAAACCACAGGCACTGGGTGCACACACACCATAGACACACACACAACACAAACTAGGAGCACATGCACTATGCATACACCACACCAAGTACACACACACCATGCACACACAACACATACCACAGCACATGCATCACACACAACATATACCAGGATCACATGCACACACCACACACCATGCACACACAGTACACACTCATTACACACACCGTACGTTATGCACTAACCACACACCATATTCCACACACACATAGCACGCACCATGCCCACCAGGTACACACCGTGCACACAACACACACCGTGCACACCACACACACCATTCAGACACCACGCACATCACTCACACAACACAGCATGCACACACTACACGTACCATACACACATCACACACACCATGCATAGAACACACCATGCATACAACATACACACCACACACATACTATACACACTGTGCAACACATTACATGCACACACAGTGCATGCCAAACACACACACACACACACACACACACACACACACGAGTTCCCTCTTTGGAAGCTCCAGTATCACAACAATGAGCGGTATGTCTTGATCAATTCTATTTAAATTCTCCGTCGAAGGTTTAGCTCTGGTTGTAACTTTCAGCTGTAGCCACCAACGCGCAAGTGAAGGCTGGGTGCCACACTGCGCTGGGGCGGTGCCTCCCCCGCCTCTGGCAGGCACCCATGTCCAGCAGGACGCGGGGAGGGTCAGGGAGGCTCCTCCCCTCCTGGCAGCGGCCCTGCACCTGCCCGTCAGACCCCAGCCCCGTTTCACAGGGTCCCACGTCATCTCGTTGGCGTTAGCTAAGATGACGCCTGGGTGCAGAGAGGCCCTGGTGAGCCTGCGCGTCCTCAGCTGCCTCTGCTTCCCCTTTCTTCACCCCGGGCTGCCGGGAGTCTGGGGACAACTGAGGACAGGCGGGAAGGCAAGGCTGCAGTCTGCTGCTGTCGGGCGCGAGAGGAGATGCTGAAGTTGCTTGCCTCTGGAGGCCACCTGGTCTCCGCGACATCTGTCAGGAGTCGAGTTGGCTGGCTCTGAGACTCCAGTAGCTCTGTGGCGGTCCACAACCAGCACGCTGTGGTGTCCACACCATGGGTACCTGCGGCACGGCAGGGAAGGCAGAGGGGGGCACCTGGGCTCCGCCTCTAGGTCTACCACCATTCTCAGAAGGACCACTGCCCAGCCCAGGGCTCGTGTCCTTTAGATGTAACCGGCAGGACTTTGTGCAGTGCGCAGCCCGAGACTGGCTTCAACCCGTCTCCGCCACCGCTGAGGACTGATCATCTCAGTTAGGGGGTTCACCGAGCTGCCTCACTGGCCGCTTTTATTCTCCACGAGCAGCGGGCTAGGATGTTTGGGATTTGTTATAAAAATAGAAACACCATCTCCAATTATTCTCTTTTGTTATTCACCAAGCAAAATGAGAGTTTCAGCTTTGTTGCATCTTTCCCCCAGTGGGCTGGGAACAGACTCGACCTCCCTACCTCGCAGCACTTCCAGGCCACGGGGCGCGGCGTCCACCACGGCTGGAGCAGGACGGAGCTCCCTGGGAAGTGGAGCGCTGGCAGACGCCAGTCTTCTTTTGTTTAACAGATGAAGAAATCGATCCAGGGCAGTGCAGGCAGTTGCCGCCCACTGCAGCCCCCTTTTCCCTGCAGCTGGAGGCCCCCTGTCCCGCCTGCCTGCCCTGGAGCCTGCAGAGGCCCAGCTACCGCCCCACCCTCGACATCCTTGTCCTGCATGCTCACAGACGCCTGTCAAGGACATACACCGTTGATCGCGGACCTCAACACGCAAGGCGGGAACGCACCTCCACTGCTGGAGGGCCAGAGCCCAGGAAGCGGAAGGTAGGAGGGAAGGGAGTGGGGAAGGGCGGGAGATTCTGCACACACGATAACGTCCCCAAGGGAGCAGGGCTCCCCACTCACACCGCTGAACTCCTTGCTCTGCGGTCCCACTCGGACAAGACAGACTCAGCAAAGTCTGTGAAGGCGACCAATTGGTGGTCTGCTATGTTTAGGCACTGAATTGTTAAAAGAAGACCAGAGGCCTGGCGTGGTGGTGCACACCTGTAATCCTGGTACTTGGGAGGCTGAGACAGGAAGATCTCAAGTTTGTGGCCAGCCTCTGCAACTTAGCAAGGCCCTCTTCAACCTAGTGAGACCCTGTATCAAAATTTAAAAAAAAAATTAGGGCTGGGGATGTAGCTCAGAGGTAGACTGCCCCTGGGTTCAATCTCTAGAACCACACAACAGCAACAAACAACGATAACAAACAGCTACAAAAACCCTGAAGGAAGAGAATCAGCGCAGGTTGTAAGCAGTGAAGCCATGAGCCTTTGAACCCCCTTCCTCAGCCAGCTATGGAGATTTCATTTCTAGCTTCCTTGTTAGTCTTCAACTTTTCAAAGTTGCAAAACCACACTAACACAATGATCTGTGTGTGTGTGGTAGTGGTGGGGGAACACCCAGAGAGGCTTTGAGGGCTCAGGTCTTCAGAACGGGACTCTTGGCAGATCTCAGTGCCCTCACCCTCTGTGAAGGGGTTTGTAGACATGCTTTAACCCTGCCCCCTGCCCTGTGCAGGTTTTCCCAAGATGAGGAAATTTTGAGAAAAGGCTTAGCCCCATCTACCATGAGAAACCACACCCTAAAAAGGAGGGAGTGGAAGAGACAGACACGGGCCTAGAGGAGCACCCCACTCAGCCTCTGTCCGCCCACCCCAGCCTGGATGCCCTTTGCCACACCTCAGCTGAAGGAAAGCCGGGTGCATCCTGTTCTCGGGGGACGGGGCCGGGGCATGTGTGTCGGTCAGTGTCCAGGCCTGGTCAAGGCCGTCAGGGGCCGCTCAAGTCTGATTTCCTGCAGCCAAGCTGGCCAGGGTCCCAGCCACTGTGATGTGGGAGCACGCATGAAGCCCGCTCACCAGGTGTGTGGCCGGGACAAGTTATGTGACCGTGCTCACTCCTCTGTGAGCACAATGGGGCAGAGAGCAGTCATCACCCCAGAAGGTCCTTATGGGAAGGTTAAGTGCGTTAGTACTTGTAGGCACGTGCACGGTACCCAGACCACTGCAGCATTGGTGCTGGCGGGGGCACGGCCTCATTTCGGCCACCTGCTTCGGCGCCGGTGTCAGCGAGTCAGCATTGTTGCCAGCCCCTGTACCGCGATCCATCTTACCACCTGCTAGTGGTCCCAGCAGCCCAGACGAAGGTGTCACTGGTGGAGACGCATTCTGTGTCTACTATGTCCCATGATTCCAGCCATTTGGGAGAATCCCAGAGAAGCGGGAACCCAGACCCCGCTGCCCATGCCTCTCACCGAAGCCCCCCTGCGTGACGCCAGCCCCAGCTCACTGTCTCTTCCTTCCATGCACTTCCGGCCCTGGATACTCTGCTGAAGCCCCCCAGCTCCCCTGGAACCTGACCTCACCTATCCCTGGGGGGCCCTGCTTTCTTCCCGGGTCCTCTGGCAGACCCCACCTTCGCAGGCTGCGTCCCCCTGCAGATCTCGGGGTGTCCCTCTCGCTCCCTGGTTATGCACGGTCCGGGCTGGGGCTCACCAGCAAACCGGCCCCGCGTGGGATGTCTCCCCAGCCCTCCTGGTGCTGCCCGGGAGCCGCAGGACGCGTCATCTCCAAAGGTCCGGACCGTGCGCACGCAGGGCCCTCCCGCCCCACTTCCTTTCTTCCCTTGCTGTGTGGCGCTGTGTGGCGGTGGCGGGCCGGCCCACGTGCTGCCCTCGGCGTCGTTGGCATTCTGAGGCAGTCTCTAATCAGTGCAGCCCTCGGCTGCTCTCATTACTGCTCTTGAAGGGATTCTTCAGACTCAGCAAGAACAGCTGAGCTGTCAGATGACAGCCACCCCTCCCGCTGGCTCTGTCCTGCAGCCCAGCCACCGGGAAGCATGCGCATTGCGCTTGGGACGGCATCAGCTCTGCCTGCCCGGCCCAGCCCTGCTGCGCAGGATCTTCCCCTCGAGTGAACCACGCGGCACCTGTGTCTGCGCCGGTGTCCCAGAGTTCCAGAGCTCTCGAGGAGACGGGCACTGTCAGTCCCGCCTGGGAATGTAGGCTGGAATCAGAGAACGGCCTGGGAACAAGAGAGCGGCCTCATGCATTTATGTAATCTAAACCCCAAAGAGGACACATCGCAATTCAACTAAAAATACATTAAAAAGTGTGTGTGTGTGTGTGTGTGTGTGTGTGTGTGTGAGAGAGAGAGAGAGAGAGAGAGAGAGAGAGAGAGAGAGAGAGATTGGAATTGTAAGGTTAACACTTAACAGTAGAAGATGAGGCAGCACACAAGAATGTGTACCACGGGCCTTGAGCAATTTTGAAGATGGGGCCGAAAAGAATAAAGAGGTGCGACATTTTGCGATGGTCATCTTTGCTGTCAGCGGAAGGCCGGCCACCTACTCGGTAAAGAAGAGGCTGCTGGTCCTGAGGGGGGAGGGGCAGAGAGTACTCAGCTTGCCCAGAGAGCCTGGTCCACCGACCACTCCTCAGGGGCCTGGGACCTCAGCCGGAGCAACCCCACGAGGGACAAAGAGAGGAAGGGACAGTCTTTGGTGTTTGGGCTGGATAGAGAGGTAAAAGCAAGACGTCCAGAAGAACAGACAAGCAGCTCAACCCAATGGCGTCAGCTGGAGGCAGAGCTCGGTCTCCACATTGGCCCCCGGCACCCTGGTGACCCCGCCTGGCCCGCAGCTGCCGTACTTTCCTCTTCCCAGCCCCCTCCTCCTCGCCGTTCTCTGCTCTCAGCTTTGGTCTCTCTCTGGCAGTCTCTGGCAGTGTCATGGACCCCACCGAGCCAGCCTCTACTTGATACTCTCCCACAAGGGACATTTAAAGTAAACTAGGGCCGGGCGTGGTGGCTCACGCTTGTAATCCCAGCATTTGGGAGGCTGAGACCGGACGATCCGGGTTCGCGGCCAGCCTCTATTCCTCAACTTAGTGAGACCTGGTTTCAAAATAAAGAATAAAAAACAGGGCTGGGGGTATAGCTCGAAGGTAGAATACCCCCGAGTTCAATCCCCAGTACTGCAAAAAAAAAAAGTAAACTAGGGCTGGGATGTGGTTCCATGGTAGAGCGCTCGCCTAGCATGCACAAAGTCCTGGGCTTGATTCCCAGCGCCGCAATGAAAAGCAAACAAAAAAGTAAACTAAGAAGGTTGGGTTTGCCCACGTTTTTATGGCTCGTGGGTGTGAGGGTCTACTCTATCTGGTGTCATCTAAGACCAAGGATAGAGTGATTGGTCTCGGGCTCTTTCCTAGAAAGTGGACACTTGTTTTACTCCAGGGGCAAAGGTCAGGAAGGTGACACTACAAGGTAGATCACAACAGCCTTCTTTTAATGAAAGTGAAACTTATTTGGCCTAAGAGGCAGATATTGAAAAAGCAAAGTGAAGATTTATGAAACAGACGAGTTCCTCCCCACCCCACCACTGCGAGGGAATTCTGCCTAAGGCACAGCTGTCACTAGGAGGTCTGTCCTAAATTTGTAGGAAATGTAGGACAGAAAAGGGTGAAGAGAGACCGAGCTGTTTGTTCTTCTAAACTGGGTGTCTACTCTTAATATTGCCGGCAGTGGCACTACTTTGTGGAGTACAGATGTCTTCTGACCTGCAGAGGACTTGACAAAATCGAGGCCTGCGTTTCCTGCTTCCTGAAGACAGGACTTCCTGCTTCCTGTGAGACAGGGCTTCCTGCTTCCTGCTTCCTGCAAGACAGGGCTTGGGCTCAGCTGCCTTAGTGCTGACCCCCCAGGCCCATACAAATTTAAAACTTTCTGCTTCTAGAGATGCTAAAGGATCCACTTCTTAAATAAATAAATATTTAAAAATGCTTCATCTGCATTTTAAGGATTTTTTTTTAAGTAACATGCGTATGTAAAAAGTTCAGAAGCTATGGAACATGCAGAGCAAAATAAATTTTCCTTCTCCCTCTATCTGACCACCATCTGCCCTGTCCACGGAGCTGCGTTTCACACGTGTGGGCACACAGGGACACACACCAAATGTACATTCGTCCTTTCTTCCTCATATGTGGCGCTCTGTCCACACACGTCCTGCAGATCTTCTTTGAGGATAGCATCAACGCTTGATTACTTTGGAATTTTGTTGCATAAGAAAGCATCGGAAACTCTCATTCTCCTTCAAAGCTGCATAGAACGTTCCTTCTCAGCTACAATTCGCTCCCCGTTTCCTGTGTTGTTCTCAACCATTTGCAGCTGCAATCTATGCCACCATGAGCGCATTTGTGTCTACACCACTCTGCTGTGTAGGATAAGTTCCTAGAAGCAGAATTTCTGGGTTGAGTGTGTGAGAAATCTTTATTTTTATAGATAGACCAGGTTTTTCGCCTAATGCAGCCTGTTGCCCCAGGTCTTGCCAATATAGTATGTTTTCAGGTACTATATACAAGACTTCAGTCTTGTCCTATTTTTAAAAAAATTATTGCGTTATATTTTTGACTTGTATTTCTCATATTCTGTGTTTTGCTTTGGATACGGCATGGCCCCCAGAAGGGCTCGGGTATTGGCAATGCACCAGGTTCAGAGGGGAATCATTGACTGGAGTCTCTAACCTTATCAGCGGGGAAGTCCATTGGTGAATTAATCACTCGAGTGAACTTACTGCGTACGTGGTAACCCTAGGCAGGTAGGTGTGCCTGGACGGGGTAAGTCGCTGGGGGTGTGGCTTTGGGGACTTTATCTGGCCCTGGTCCTTCCTCTCCCTTGCTCTCTGCTTCCTGGGTGCTCTGAGAAGCTTTCCTCTGCCGTGTCCTGCCGCCATGATTTTTCTGCCTTGCAGCCAGCCTACTGTGAAACGGCCCTCGAAACTGTGAGCCGAGGGAAACTTTTCCCTCTCTTAAGTTGTTCATATCAGGTATTTGGTCACGGTGACAAAAAGCTAACTAAAACATTCTGAGCAATAGTTTTTTTTATATATATATATGCATAATAGCTATTTGGATTTTCTTTTCTATGAACTGCATGTTTATAAAATTTTTCCATTTTAATGTTATTATTTTTCTTATTGGTTTATAAGAGCACTTTGCACTTAAAACATTATCTCTTTTTCTGTGATCTGTTCAGAAAGTATTTTCTATGTTCCTAGTTGCATTTGCATTTTGATTATATTTATAACACTTTTCCTCATAAAGTTTATGGTTTTGTGTTTGGCGAGTGAAACATCAATTTTTATGGCCTCTGAGTTTTGTATCAGATTTTAAAAAGGTTTTTCATATGCTAAGGCTAAAAACCCATGTTTCTTTCCACTATGTTTTATTTTAAGTAATAATAATAATATTTTTATTTTTAATTGACACATAATATTTGTACATATTTATGGGGTACGGCATGCTGTTTTGATACTTGTATACAATGTATAATGATCAAATCAGGGTAATTAGCATTTCTATCTCCTCAAACCCTTATTATTTCTGTGTGTTGGGAAATTTAGACTCTTCTAGTTATTTTGAAATCTATCATAGATGTTGTTGACTTCATTTCTCTACTGTACTGAAATACACGGGAACTAATCTCCTAAGGCTCTTATAATTTGGGTTGTATGTGTAAACTTTCATCATTTTAGAAAGCACATTTGCATCAGAAGAGCACAGGATTGTGGTTCTTGTTTTTCAGATGGAACCCCGTTGTCTCGACCCCACCAGTGTGATCACCCATCCTTCCCTCTGTGGACCTGGAACTTCTCTTTTATTCAACATGCAATTCCACCTGTACTTGGTTGTACTAATGGACTGTGTGTGCGGTTACACGGATGTGTTTACCTGTGGCTAGCACTGTTTTGTAATTACGGCTTTGCAGTGAGTTATGGCATCTGAAGGATTTGATGTCACTCATTCTTCTGATGCAGTGTTGTCTTGGTAATGTTTGCAGGCTTTATTTAATTTTTAAAAATGTGAATTGAATCGGCCTAGCAGTTTTAGGCATATCTTTTTCCTTTGAGAATTTCAGATGCACTGTTTAAGGTATGTCCCTTGGATATTATATGGCCTCCAGAGTATGGTATCTTATCCACGACGCTTTTCTTCAAATAGAGGCGTCTGTTGCATTCGTGTTCTTGACCAGTGGATACTTGGTTACAATGTGGATCCACACTCTGTTGCTATGGCTGAGTATTTGTGTCCCTCCCAGATTCATAGGTTGAAATCCAGTCCCCAGGGTGTAGGGATTCCGAGGCAGGGCCTTTTGGAGGTGATCAGGTAAGAAGGGCCGCTTGTGGCCAAATCCCTCAGCTGCTCCGTACCTGTCTGGACTTCCCCTCTCCCATCTTGTGAACCCATTCTGCTCAGCCTTTTATCCTTCCGTCGAGTCTGAGAAACTGCTTGTGCTCATGTCACCAAGGATCTCCAAACGCCCACACACCCCATTCTCCCTGACACCATCACCAGATCACCAGTGGCGTTCGCCTTGCACGCGCACTGCCTTCCCCTGGAACCTGCACCGGCCCCGGCCCACCGTGTCACCAGCGCCTGAGTCTCTCTTGCTCTCCACCTGCGTCGCTGACCCTTCCTTCTCAGTTTCCCTCAACAGTGTCCTCTCTTGGTCCCTCGACACTGTCCTGTGGCAGAGCCCTGTCCTCAGTCCGCTTCTCCTCTCTGTGCACACTCGGTCGGTGAGTGAGGCCTGACCTCATTGGTCCGTGGCTAGGTTGCTGCACGCTGAAGGGGGACGACATCACATCTTGAGCGCCCGCGGGCCCTGGGGTCGGGTCACTTACGATCTGCACATTTCATCACCTGCGTGTCCAAGTGCACCGCAGCCTCCTTACAGGACGGACCTGAACCACTGGAAGGGTGCGGTCTCGCCACCGAGGTCCCGCGTGGGCTAGGCAGAAGGAGACGAGCTCCTCCGGGGCTGTGCCCAGGAGCGGCCCTGGCAGGCCCAAGGGATTGGAGACGGCGTCTCTTCCTGCCGTGGCTTGGGTCCTGACCTCTGGCTTTCATACCGCACATCCAGGCTCAGGGCAACTCCCGCTGTCAAGGGCGAGCTCGCACTGATGACAGCTTCATCCGTGGAGATTTCTCGGAGGCCTGCTTTGCACTCAGGTCCCTCTGCAGAGAAGTGCCATTTGCTTCTACGAAAGCCTGGGTGTCCTGCTGAGCCCGGTGCACCATGAAGCCAATCTTGGCTTGAGACTTCATGGACCACTAGATAATGTGAACTTCCAGTACCAACCGACACGGGGTCAGGTGTTAGTCTTAAAACTCACGAGAGACACTTTTGCCCCTTCTAGTCAAGGTGGAACTCTCCCAGTCTCCTGAGAGTTGTTTTTTTTTTTCCTGGACACTTTATCTGGAGTTTTTGGTTGGGACAGTGAGAGCTCATGGAGGAGTCCCACGCTCCACCCCAAGAGGCCAAAGGAACCGAATGAATGTCCAGGCAGGCTCCCTCGGAGCGCAGGTGGCTTCTGTCTTGTTCTTGCGTCTCTGCCAGTGTTAGCAAACTGAGATGCCAACACCTGCCCTCCCCATTAGCATTCCCCTCTGGTTGGCCGCAAAGCCCTCCTGCCCTCGTTCCCCTGCAGACTGCCACGGCCCCTCCTGGACCCCACACCGCCCCCGCCTCCGGATCCTGCAGCCCTCGCTGTTCTTCTATTGCTAATTCTGCTTCAATCCCTCCAGCCAGATCTTATCTCCTGATTCTCACCCGTCCCTTAAATGCTGCTTGAGGGCAGACCTCAAGCTTCCTGAGCAAGTCCTGGGTCCAGCGGGGAGGACTCTGCTTCATGCTAACAGGCGGGTGGACGCCCCGCCCTGAAAGAACGAGCTCAGCCACAGGGCGAGTGGACCTGGGGCTCGGCCAGGACCACTGGGCTGCTTCTGTGGCAACTTACATGCACTGCTTGAAGTTTTGAAAGCAGAAGGGGAGTCCAAGGAATACCCCACATGCATTCAAAGACAGGCGGCCTCTGCTCGACTGTCCTGTACGAAGACTTTAGAAACGTGCAACAGTCACACGGGGCGTGCCTCAGGGCTCTTCACCGTATTATATCCCCTTCTTCCTGGCTGCCTATGTTTTCCCATAGCTTTGGAGGGTAGTTAGATTTGTCCATAGCTTTGGAGGGTCATTGAAAAAAGAAAGAATATTGATTATGATTTGTTAAAGAGGTAGGAAAGAAAAGAGAGAAAAGGACAGCAGTATCCCTGAAAAGCAGGGCATATTGTGAGATCATCCATCTGTTTCCTTCAGGGGGATCGTCTGCCATAACTTAGGCTCTGCAGAGCGCTTTGCTTCCACAGGCTGCGAAGGATGCCTCTGTTTAGACAACTGCGCTGAGATTACTGGTCCCTGGAGTTCCTTCAGTGTGCACCCCTAAGAAGAGTAAGCAAAGCCTTGTTGAAATTGTTTTTGTGTTAGCTGCGAATGTCTCAGCCCCCGCCCTCGGCACCCTGGAGTTTCCTGGCGTGTAGATGGAGGGAGGACGGGCACGCACGCCGCAGCCACTGTCTCCTCCTCGTCCGGGCTGTCTGCTGCAGCTGTGTCATTCTGCTGAGCCCCAGGAGCCCGGGTAGTGAAGCCCCAGGCTTCAAAACAGAGACTTGCTATCTGAGTCCAAAGGAAGGACCGGCCCACAGTGAGCTCCTGAAGCACACTGACTTTCCCGGATACCTTCCATCTGCCTTCTCTGTGCCTTGCCACGTCCTCTTGATAGCTCTGGGCTTTCTTATGGATGCACTAGTTACCTGTGTCATAGCGCTGATGTTTTCCTGACATGACATGTGACCCTCTAAGCGGTGGTCAGCATTCCTAGACTGATCTGGGAAGGATGAGCTGGGCCTCTCCTCTCTTCAGAGCTGGTGGGGCAGGCCGGGTAGGAAGTAACCTGCCCGCAGGTACCAGGTGAAGCAGGAGGCCTCCGAGGACTTGAGGGACCTGTGAAGTGTGTGGTCCATGGGCCCACAGTGGGACACAGCTTGTGTTGCCAATTAAAGGTATAAACAGAAGAGGAACATCTTGGTTTCCACATCGATGTCTCCTCTTCAAAAACTTATGAAAAATGGAGCTCAATATTTATTACTGAGCACAAAACTCTTATGCCTAGAAGTTCGTCTTTCTGAAACTGATAGCATCAAAAACGTGGACGGGCTACGGTCACAGCTGCCCTTGCTAGTCTGAGCTGCTAATAGTCTATAACTACACGACAAATGGCCACCCGCCTAGTGGCTTGAGAACACAGCAGTGCCGTCTCCCAGTTTCCATGGTCCCGGGGTCTCTCGGCCTCTCCGGGGCTGTGGCAGAGTCTCACCCCCAGGCTCAGCGGGGAAGGTCAGCTTCCCGGCGGCGCGCTCACAGTGATTGGTGGGTCCGTTTCCTTCCTGGCTGCCCCCGGCCACACTCAGCTCCTGTCCACGGGGCTTCTCTCTCGTGATGGCTTGCTTCCTCAAAGCACACTAGCCACCAAGTTAGTGGAGAGAGGATGTCACCAATATGTAAGCCCGTCTTGGGTGACCCAATTGCAAAAGTGATGCCCTGCAGATTCTGCCGGCCTGAAACATATTTGTTAAAAGCTAGGCACCAGGGGCAGCCAGCCCCCTCTTGTAGGAAGGGAGTCCACAAGGGCAGGGCTCTCACCCGCCGCACAGCCTGGTGCCTCGCCCCTCAAGGGGGAAAGAAGCTCCCAGAGGGCTGCTCCTCAGCCCGCTTCCTCTGGCCCTGGCGAGGACAGGGCTCCCGGGGGGCCCCGGATGGCTCTCTTGCCAGCCCCTTTTGGCCCAGGAGCAGTTTGGGAGGTAACAAGAAACCAGGGCAGAGAAAGTTCAGTGGCCCATCGCCTTCAAAAGAGCCGCGAGCACGTGGTCACAAGCCGAGATGGATTCTACATGTTCTGAATCAAGTACCCTCAGCCTCGGCAATGACTGGGGAGTCTATGAACCCCAGTAATCCCTACCAAGTCCTGTATCTTTAATTATCCAGCCCGCAGAAGCTCTCAAAATGGGTGATTAGGTGGGAGATAATTAATGACTCTCCACGCAGACCTGCTCATTTGCAGTGGAAATCACGGGCTAGAAGGTTGCCTGAGTGGCCCGGCTGGCTGGCAGGAGAGTCAGCTCCTAATCTCGGCGAGGGCTGGGAACCGCCTGGGCTCCTGGTCCCGGGTCTCTTCCACCGGCCTCTCGCAGGTCCTTAGCACCCATGGTCCTGTGCCTGGATTTGTCCTGGGATTTGCCCATGGCCCAGGGCCCCGGCTCATCGTCAGCAGTGAGCACAGTGTGAAAGTGGGTGTGTGTCTCTGCCTTGCATGCCAGGGAGCAAAGGTCAGAGGTTAGGGGTCTGCCAGGGAGTGCCTTGCTCCCCACAACCAGAAAACACCAGGAAGCAAATGTTTTACTGATGTTAACTTTGCTTTAGATGTTGGGAGTAAGCTTTCCCCTGCGAAAAGTGTAGCCTACCTCACAGCCAAAGGGAACAATCGTGTGTGTGCGTGTGTGTGTGTGTGTGTGTGCGTGTGCGTGTGCGTGTGCGCGTGCGCGTGTGTGTGTGCGTGTGTGCGTGTGTGTGTGCGTGCGTGTGTGTGCGTGCGTGCGTGTGTGCGTGTGTGTGTGTGCGTGTGTGTGTGTATGTGTGCGTGTGTGTGTGTGTGTGTGTGTGTGTGTGTAAGGCGACACAGAGATAGAGATGTATAGGGACACAGAGAGACAGACAGAGAGAGACGTGGAGAAGAGGAGGAACAGAAAGGGAAGATGCAGGACAAAGTGGCCTTTACCCGTCCATGCCGGCCTCACAGGCGCCTGACGCTGAGCAGTGGCCGCCAGGCTCCCGACGAGCCCGAGCAGCAGGTGGCCCCTCTCTCCTGTGATGAGCTGCCAGAGCAGACGTGGCTCCAATGAACTGAATTAGCCTGAACGGCAACCAAGGTGCGATGGAAAATGCCGCCATGTCAATCAAAGGCGGTTGTACCCATGTCAGAAAAACACGGTGCGTCTGCGAATCTGTTCTCTGGAGAGAGTTTATCTTTGTTCGTAACTCTTCCCCTCCATGGAGCCTCTTAAGAAGCTGAAGATTTCACCTAGAGCGGCAGGTCCGCGAGCCCAAGCTCAGTGACTGTCCCCAGGGGTCGAGGAGCCGCTCTGTGCTTAAGGAGTGGACAGTCGGTGATCTACCAAGGTTAGCTCTGATACATGTCCAATGTACTCAAAGTTAGGTGTTTGCTCAGACCTTAATTCTGGCTTAGAAAAGTCATATTGCAGGTGACCACGTGCCCCTGCCCACAGCTGAAGCTGGCCGATGCGCGCACCTCTTAAACACAGCCTGTCTTGTGGTCACACTCAGCTATTACTGCCCTCCCTCCCTCCCTTCCACCCACCTGCCCTCCCTCCCTCCCTCCCTCCCTTCCTTCCTTCCTTCTTTCCTTCCTCTGTCCCTCAATCCCTCCCTTCCTTCCTTATTTCCATAATGAGATTTGAACTCAAAAGCATTCTACCTCTGAGCTATACCTCCAACCCTTGTTATTTTTTTAGTTTAAAGCAGGGTCTCACTAAGTAACTGAGGGTCTCACTAAGTTGCTGAGGCTGTCCTCAAACCTGCCATCCTCCTGCTTCAGCTTCCCAGGTGCTGGGATTACAGGCGTGCACCATCACACCCTGCTTGTTACTGCTCTTTCATAGGACCAGTGTGGTTCCTTGCTGCTCTGTGTCAGCATTCTGCACCAGGCCAGGAGGTGGAAGGACTCAGCCCTCCTCTCGGCCTCCTGGGTCCTGGACACACAGCCCCTCTGTGAGCCAAGGGGAACATCTGGGGTCAGCCAGGCAGCGTCCAGGCGCAAGTTGGCCGTGCTGTACTTTCTGCTCTCTGTCTGCACGTCATAGCTTGTCCTGTACAAGTCAAGATGAGCTCCGAGCCAAGGGAATCATTTGGGGTCAGCCAGGCAGTGCCCAGGACGCCCGTTCTGCTGGTCCTGATGGGGAGGTGGTGCTGGTCTCAGGAGGGCGGCAGTGAGGTTGAGCCTCAGTCACCCAGTGCACACTGAACACCAGCTCTGGACCAGGCCCGAGCTGCGTGGCCACAAGCAGGCAGCCTCTGCCCTGGAAGAGTCCAGCACCCAGGAGACTCATGTGCAGCACCAAGGGCGTTCTGTGACACATCACGATGCTTGGGGCGGGCCCTTCTCTGGGATGCGCATGCGCAGGGTCTTCAGCCAGTGGAGGAGCCTGCCGGGGCTGCCGTGATCAGTTGCCACGGCTAGGCAGCTGGCGCGGCACAGATTTCTTCTCTTGTCCTGGAGACTGGAGTCTGAGATCAAGGTGTCCTGGGCTGGTTCTTCCAGGGGCCTCTCTCCTTGGCTTGGGGATGAGCTGTCTCCCTGCGGCTTCACATGCCCACCTTTCTGTATGTGTCTGGGTCCTGAGCTGCTCTCCGTATCAGGACCCAGGTCACATTGGATTCGGGCCGTCCGTTGACTCCATCTTTTCTTAATAACCTCTCTAAGGGACTTCTCTCAGATATACTCACTTCTGAGTCCTGGATTTAGGACTCTGCCATGGGAGCCTGGTGGGGGACACACCCTGCCTGGGAGCCCTCTATAGGAGCAGGTGTTCATGGAGGGCAGGGGCCACAGGTGCTGAGGCCGGCGAGCCGGAGTCCCCTCAGTTCACACCCTCTGCAGCTGGGGAGGGTCTAAGCCAGGGCTCCTGACAGGGAAAGAAGGGCTTCTTTTGCAACCAAGGCATGTTTCAGAGGAAAGCCTTAATAAACAGGTTCAGCAGGGTTTGATACCCATTTATAAGAAGATACTAAAACAAAAATTAAAGGTAAAACATTTATTATATCAACATATAATCTGTTTGCCGTGTAGACTAATGACAGTCTTTAAACCTGTCATTTTTAGGCCGAAGTCAATACCAACATTAAAGAGGGGAAAATGATCAATCCAGGTGTTTGCTTTGACAGGACGATCTCGGCAGGATGGGCCCCGGCGTCTCAGGTTGTTTAGAAAATGCACAAACCATGGGACTGGCGTCCAGCAGACAGGCACGGCCGGTAGGAAGAGCCCTGTCCTTTGAGCAAGACCCTGGTGAACTCAGCTGGCACTCCTCACGCCGGCGCGTGTCTGGATTCTAGGTTACCTTGGCCTTGTTTCTCCAGCAATCGAAATTGCTGAGATTGAAATGTCAAAGCTCCGATCTCAGAGTCACTCTCCGCGCACTCATCGCTTGTCTGTTTTGACAGCCTTCACGGTGATTAATGGAGCCACCACAGGAACGAGGGGCTCAGTTTTACCCCGTTCTCTGCACTAACAGCCCCAGCATGAAACAGTTGGGACATGTGGCTCCCCGAAGCTGTCGCCTGTCTTGATGCTGAGTGTCGTGGTAAGGGCCGAGGTCCTGTTCATGGAGGATCCAGGATCCAAATGGCCGAAGAACCAGCAGGGACTCTGGACTGCAGACTCCAGAGCCCAAGGAGAGGGAGACGGGGTCTACAGAGGAGAAAGAGCAGGAGTCAGAGGGGGCCAGGAAGCCCCTGAAACAGGGACACGAGTGGCAGCATTGTTGGGGAGCCAGCAAGCAGGGACAGAGCTCCAGTTCAAGGGGGACCACACAAGGTCCTTCTGGGGACTGCATCCGTGTCACGCTGCACCGTGACAGAAAACCCAGGTGCCACCGAGTCCCCGGGGGGCGGGATGGCCCTCATGGTGCCCTTCCTGAATGTCTGTCTGTGGCGAGCTCACGCACCCTGGACACAGCGTGGTCCTCTCTCCTCCAGCCTCTTAGCATGCACGTACCACTAAGCCCCAAGCACACTGCTCAGAAAGACCGGGAGAGCCCGGACGTGGGCAGAGGAGCTTGCCTCTGCTCCCTGGCTTCCTCAGAGACCGGCCACCTGGGTGGTGAGACCCATCACCCGGCTCAGAGCGCAGGGAGCAGGCGGAGCCCCACGAGCAGAGGCCAGAGGAGCAGTGAGGGGAAATCAAAGTGTTCCACACATCAGTCACAGTTGTCACAGTTTAGAAGGGACTTGTCAAGAGCTACAACAAAGGAAGCCTGCAGGCCAGCCTCTCGGGGGAGGAAGGGTCGTCTGCACCTGTGGTACAGGTGGAGACCAGGCTGAAGGATGCGCTGGTGGGATTCAGAACAGACGGAACCATGGAGGACGGGAGCTGGACTCCAGCTGAGAAGGTCCAGGGTTCACAGGCCAGGAATGCAGCCTGGGAGTCCTGCTGAGGGGCTTCCCTGCTTTCTCAGACCAAGCAGAGGCGCTGGGGCGGTGGACCCCAGTGGGATGGAGGGAGGACTTCGGCCCCTGCAAGTGTTGATCTGCTGCTACCGCTGGTCATAAAGTCTCCCTCCAAAGGAACCCGAGGTGTCTACGTAGACTCAGGGTCCCGATGGGACTCACCGGACACCGGCTCGTCTCCGAGGGACCCCACCGCCTATGTTCATGCAGACGTGCATCAAGTGGGCGTCCAGGGTCTGACAGACCCCAGTTTGAGGACAGTTTCTACACTTTGCCACCGTGTGACCTCGAGCAGCCCCTCAAGACTTCGGTGTTCCACCTAGTAAGTGGAGAACACTGAGCACTCAGAGTTGCCGTGAGAACTCGGAGGGCCTGGGTACAGCGTCGAGTCTACGCCCCTACAGAGAACTTGCTCGGTTCATAGTTACTGGAATTTGAGGATAAAAGAGGAAAAACTCCAGACAAAATTATAAAATCAGACACTTCTGGTTTGCTACACGACCCTGGCTTTTGAACACTTAAGTTGGAGAATATTTATCAAATATGTAAATGATACAAAATTAACATGTTGCATATTTAATTCAGTCTCAACAAGCTTGTAAGAGCTTTAAAGATTTCCACGTCTTTATGCACCAATTCTACTTTAAGCAGTTTATACTACGAGAAAAATCAGAGATGCATGAAATGATTTATAAATCAGGGTGTTCATTGCAGATTAATAAGTTGTATTCAAAGAATAAACGCAATCTATACATCCAACAGTAAGGGCTTGCTTAAATAAATTGTGACATATCTCTAAAACCAAATAATGTATAGCTGTTTAAATAAGACTAATGATGTAGGGAGAATGTTCACAATATATTATCAAGTAAATATATTGTACACTGTATCTATTACATAGCTTGTGTGCTTATGGTTCAGAGAGAGAGAACAAAGAAAAAACTCTAGAAAAATATACCACAGTATTGAGGTACTTCTTGCTAGGTGAGCTACTGTGGGCCATTTTGACTTCCTTGGTTATACTTTTCTCTGTTTTTTAAATTTCCTATTAGAAATAGAGGGAAACTTTTAAAGTACCTCAGCAGTCTATAACAATGACTGAACCATAACAAGAAGAAATGGAAGGTGATACCATAGAGTATTCTGCGGCTGGGTCCAAGAAAACTAGATCTGTTTTTTTTTTTTTTTTTTTAAATCAGAAGAAAAAAGTTTTAAACATGATTTTGCAAGAGATTTTGTTTTAGCTGACTGTGACCTCAATAATGAATTGTCAGTGAGAACTAAGTTCCCCAAGGGTATTTTTTAAGAAGCCCATTCTCTCCTATTCATTGTGCATGACCAAGGCAGCTCAGCACAGGTAGAGATTTCCCCTGCTTATCGTGTCTGTGTCTTAACAGAAGCACCGATGCACGAGCCAGGCTGTGCGACGGGGAAGCCCGATGGCCATGGGCCTGCCGTAGAAGAGGCGCACTAGGCAGGGGATTCCTAGTGGACGAGGACGGAATTTGAAGGGCTGTCTATCCTCAGGAGAGGATCAGGCTTCTACGCAGGGCTCCAGGGGGAAGAAGAAGACCGGGGAGGAGACCTGAGCAGCACGGAGGAGTGTTTGCTCAGGACCGATTCCCTGGCCGGGCAGGGGACTGGCAGGGGCCAGCTGGGAGCACTGAGAAACAGCCGGGTGCGAACCCGTCATGGAGAGGGCAGTGCGATCCCTTGATGGGTGGTGTGAGTCCTTTCTTCTCCCCCCACCCCACCCAGTGCCAGTTCGTGTCCAGACCCCTCAGTCTCTTCACCACACCCGGTGGCCCCGCTGAGTCTTGCCCCAGCTTTGTTTTCTCAGCTCCAACTTCCACTGGAAGGCACAGATGGTGCAATCGCAGGCACAGGAGGAATGTGTTCAAAACATTAGCAGTGCTCTAGAATGTGGCCAGAGGTCCACGCCACCCAGGGCCAGCTAATCCTGCAATAAGCCCACTCAGAACGAATGAATTCAGTTAAGACAGAAACCAGCGCTGCATGGTAAATAGTAAAATAAGAGGTGATTGGACACCTGTCTAGAAAATATATGAAACTAAGCCGGGTGTGGTGGCTCGCGCTTGTAATCCCAGCATTTGGGAGGCTGAGACCAGAGGATCCGGGTTTGCGGCCAGCCTCAGCTACCTAGTGAGGCTCTCCACAACTTAGTAAGACCCTGTTTCAAAATAAGGAATAAAAAATAGGGCTTGGGGGTATAGCTCGGAGCTAGAATGCCCCTGAGTTCAATCCCCAGTACCGCAAAAAAAAAAAAAAAAAAAATTATATATATATATATATATATATATATATATATATATATATGAAACCAAACATTCTTCTCTTTCAGCTAACAAAGCATGCTCTCATTGCAACTATATGCTAACTTAAAAAATAAACGAATTAAGTGTTGATTATCTTCCTGGAAAAGTTGTATGGTAGCATGATACAATATCCTCTGCTTCACATTTGAATTTCATAAGGCCATCAAGAGAATCGTTTTAACACAGGAAAAAATAAATAAAAAGAAAGGAAAATCAAAAGTAGCATCAATTTTCCCAAGAGACTCTCTTAAAACTTCACATTCAAATCATCCTCTGCTGAGTGCATATTTCATCACCATTTTTAAGGTTTTCTTCTCTCTGGGGGTTAATGGGTCAGACTCCAGCAGGCCTTCCCTGGAGAGGCATGCCCATACCTGTGGTGTGGATGCCTTCTTTGGGGTGTACAGCCCCCTCAGGCTGACTTGTACTGTATTTTCCCTGTCTCCTTGGAAGTCTGCAGCCTCGGACTCTCACTGGCTAACCTCCAAGGGAGACTTTGACCTCGTGGGCAGGCGAGTGGAGACTGAGTTTTGTGATTGTCAAGTTCATGGATGAGGGTGCTTTGGCGGGTCCTCTGTCTGCAGCCCTGCTGGGGAGGGAACAGGAACGCTGAGGATGGCGTCATCAGGATGGCCTGTATTTCACGTGACTCCTCTGACATCCGAGGGACTCGAGTGAGACAAAGCCCACATGGGGAGGGGGGGGTCCCCTCATCTGTCTGTGAGACCAGATCGACTTGCAGGCTTCAAGAGGCTCAGGCTTTGGAAGGCTGACGCAGAGTGTGGGTAGGCATTACAGTCAGACCCCCAGAACCCTCCGGGAGTGAACTTCTGCAGCGAGACACGGATATTCACCCTAGGAGGAATAAATAAAGACTAAAATACCCTGGTGTCAGTTCAGGACAGGACCCATGCACCAAGCGAGGGAGGGGGATGTCTCGTGCTTGGGGCGTCGCAGGTTTGAGGCTGGGCCCTGGGTAAGGACGTGGACAGGGCTGTGTTCTGCACTCGAGAATATTGCGTGAGAGAGCCCTGTCTGTTCATATCCACGTAGCTGGTGTGGGAGTCATGTCCCTCCCGGGTCTCCTGTTTCCAATCTGGTGTCTTCTACCGCCGGACAAGCTCTGAGGATCAGAGCGACAAAGGCTAGGCCATCACGTCAGGACAGGAGGTGCTTGGGGGCACTCCGGAAAGCCAGAGATGACCCTCAAACGCAGCCACAGCTCGGGAGATGCAGCCAACTCACAGGAGCCCCGTGCGTCTATCACAGCTCTTCTCCACACCCCACTCTGAGCGGGGCTGGTCCCGCATCTCTCACTCTCCCTGGGGCTTAGTGTAACATGCTGAGCCATGCTGTAGGTTAGCAGCAGACGTTTCTGCTGTGAATGTTCAGCGGAATGTTACCAGCCTGGAGAGAAGAGCAAGGGGGCTTTAACTAGAGGACTTCCTAGCTGCAGAATGACTCCACACCCGTGAGCCTTCCCCCAGTGCTCTGGATTCAGAGAAAGAAGTCAATCAAAGCTGCAAGCCCTTGGGGCCCCCTCAGGCGAGATGCAGGCTGTGGGCAGGGTGGCCAGTGCATGGCGCTGGATTTGTGTTCACCCCGGATTAAATCCCAGGAGCTCCCCTTCGACTTGGCTCCGAGTACCCTCTATACAACTCCATGTCGGGATAGCAGCAGAATCAACCCAATGAGAGGTGGCAAGTTTTCAATAACGTGTTGTGTGTTTCCTCATTCCTGAAGTCAGGTCTTGATAGCAAACCCAAATGCAGACCAGCAGAAAGGAGGAGGCAGCGTGACTGCAGGGATAGAGCGTGTTGGGCAGCCAGGTTTGCTCACACAGGGGCGGAGCTGGACAAGAGCCTCTGGAGACCCAGGAAGTGTCAGGAGTGAGGCTGGCTCTGTGTCTGAAGCCATCTTCCGCGCGTCCCGTCACCGTGTCTCCCGTGCAGTCTTAGAGAACACTTTTTCCTGTCTTTACCATGGCACCTCCTGCCCCATGGGAACATGGGAATCTGCAGACCTCTGCAGGACAGTCCCCCCTCCCCCCCGGGATGCAGTCACAGCCAAACTAGACCCGAGGATGGAGAGAGAACGCTTCAGAAGCACACTGCTGGGCTCCTGTCCCTCTTCTGTCTCGTGCAAGCTGCGGGTCTACTGGGGCGGGTCAAGTGGCCCTCTGGGCACCCTCCTTACGGGTAACATGGCGGTCTCACGACACCTGGCTGGGTTGTCGTGTGATAGCCGGAGGCTCAGGTACATGCTCACGCTGGGCGGCCGTCATTGTCTCGCCCCTGAGCATCATCGGGAAGTCTCTCCTGCTCCTGCTCAGAGCTGGGGAGTGGGCTTCCTAAAACCAGCTACTGCTCTTAATGTGGCAGGAAAATCACTGTGAGGTGATTAGCAAGTGCTAGATCATGGATGATTTTAATCATCGTTTTAAAAACACTTAGGGCTAGGGTGTCAATCTAGACTGAATTGAGAAAAGGTTCAGGTGTGGTTCAGAGTCATGCTCAAATTCAAAGCCATGTGGTGAAAATCTGAGTCTTTCTATATCTTTTTTCCCTATCTCACTTCTTAGGAAACCTTTTTTCCTGAGATATTGACTTTTTTTTGTTCTAGTAGAGGATCAATAAAACATTTGGCATCTGTGAATAAAGGTCACATGCGATGTGGATTTTAGACTTCCTACCTTCATAACTTGTTTCTAGGATTACTGCCATCTCCCTTATCCCTGGAGAATAGGTTCCAAGCCCCCAGTGGATGCCTGAAACCGTGGGCAGTACCAATCTCTACATGGACCATGTGTCTTCCTATACATACATACAATAAACTTTAATTTGTAAAAGTCACAGTAAAAGATCAGCAACGACAACTAACAATAAAATAGAACAATTTTAAGAACATACCGTAATAAAAATTACGTATGTTCTCTTTCTCTCCTTCCTGCGATGGAGTGAGATAATTCAGTGCCTGCGGCTGAGATGCAGAGAGGTGAGCTAGGGAGACACCCGTGGCACAGCGTCAGGCTGCCTTCGACCTTCCGATCGTGCGTCACCAGGAGGACCTTGGGGCCGTGATGATGCCGCTTCACTGCAGATAAGTGACCTGGGGAAGGGTACCTGTGGTAAGGGCAGACTACTGACGGCCACCCTCACTGGGACCTGGGAGCAGACGCTTTACACCACAGAGGACCATTTAGGGCTGCATACAGTAGTCCCGTTGTGCTTGTGCAGCTGGTATTTAAACAACGGGTCTGAAGTCTGAGCAAACACCCCGCTTTGATACCTAACTGTGAAAGTAGCATGCACACGTCAAACCCATCCCCGGAGCCAGGAGCCCCATCTGCCCGCCAGGCACAGGGGCGCCGCGTGCTGACCTGGGACTCTGCGCGGCGCAGACTGACAGTGACTTTCATTCACCTCTAATGATCCGGTCTGGTATGCACAAGGGCCGAGATCGGGGAAGAAGGGCTTCCTGTCTTCTGTCTTTAGTGTGTGTAGATGGACTCAGATGGAAAAAAAAGAGCAAAATAGGAAAGCTTCAGATGCTTGAAAGTGGAAATATTGAGTTTATTGAGATTTCTCCAGTTTGTTGTGTAAAATATCACAGTTAGCAAAGTTAATGTGTTGTGATTGGTGCAGGCCCGCGGTACCCGTAATTCCATTGGGTACCGTGGGTCGAACATTTGAATTTCTGAGTCTGATTTTTTTCTTTTTTTGCCTGCATTTTGGATACTAGATATTTCCTAATGTTAAATGTGATTAATTTCATTCGGCCTTCTACTCGAGATTTTGCTTCTTCATAAATCTTAGGTCATTAATGAAGAGGATCTGAAACTCCTGAGGTTTAAAACAGACATCACTAACTTATTCACCTCTGCACTTCAGGTCCAAGGGAGTCCTGGCAACTGGGCCTGCGTCGTCTTCTTCCTTCCCCCTGGGCATGAAGGCCAGGGATGCCAGCACTTCCTTCTCCAAGGATGCAGACAGCAGCGTTTCCCAGAGAAAGGAGGAGAATCGCGTCTCAGCACCCTCTGCAACATTCTGGGTATTCACGAGTTAACTGCCAGGCCCCATAAATAAATTATGGATGCGTTTTTAGAGCACTTTGCTAAGAACAAGAATGGCAGAAAATATCACGAGGCTGTCAAGTCATATTAAAGCCCAGCTCCGCGCGACGCTCTGTGGGGAAAACAGACAAACTCTACTTTTTGTCATGTATTAAAACATATTTTTCTGATTGGCTGGTTGGGGAAGAAATTTATCCAGGACTGTTTTCTTTGCTCCGAAGCCGCACTTGCTCCCTGCGGCTTGCTCTTCAGAGACTGTGTACGGTTCGGTCAGGAACATATTTCACAGACATAAATATCGTCCATTAGGGCCTTTAAAAGTGAAGATAATATCATTTTTAATGTGGATTCCATTATGGAAAGAGCTGCCCAGGATGGGGGTTCTGTCTCAGTGCCATCTGCTCGTCCTTTCCGGATCCTCCTCCCTCGCTCTCCTAATGCGGACGCCCCACCCGCGGAGCCCTCACCGGCAGGTCCCCCCACTGTGGGAGCCGGGCTGTGTGTTTGGGCGGCTGCACAAAGGAAGTGATTTAGGACATTACGGGCCACGCAGAGGAGGAAAAAATCAATACCCATCACCGTCAGATTGCAAGTGTTGTCGCCGGGGTTGTGAACTGGACCGGCCTTCTCCTCGGCCTCCCATTCTCTATTGTGAATCCTGCAGGAAATAAATCCCTTCCCCGAACCCCATGTGCGCTCCAGGCCCCAGTCAGCCAAGTCTCAGACAAGCACAGATCCCCCAAATACCACCGATCAACCCCGCGGGCTCCCCGTCACCTGTCCTTCTACGTCCTTGCAAATGTCATGACTTTTCCCACGCAAGTGCCAACCCTCACTCCACCGTCAGATGAAAGGACCAAAGCTTTCCGCTGACAAACTGTGCTGCCCTTCAGCTAAATTACACTACATGTATCATCCAGCATGTGACAGGGATGAGGTCTTAAGATATTTTAAATAAATAAATAAAATTCCAATGTATCCAACATAGTCTATAACCCATTCCTTCCATCTTCCCTTTATTCAACAATATTTATGGAAGCTGAACCCTCTAAAAGCCTTTCTGTAAGAAAAACTCTCTGGTAGATCACAATATCCTGTAGCGGGTGGAAACAGGAGGAAATTTCCCCAAGAACAGTCAAGTCATGTAGACCAGAGGGCTCTGACAGGGTGTGAGGGTCTGGGCAAGAAGGGTCAGGGGTCGATCAGCTCCTGTAAGCACAAGTGTAGATACTGAAGAAGAATCTAGAAAGAGTTGATGGGTGTCAGAGTCCCAAAGAGGATGGAAGGAAAAGGCCCCCGCACCTCCTTTCCCTTAGCTTGGAGGACCAACATCCTTTGTCAGAAGATAGATAAAGGAGCAGGGCCAGGACCGCAGAGCCAGGATCTTGATGACGCCAAACTGTCTTCTGACAAAGTCGAGCTGCAAGCGTGGGGAATTTTCCAAGCATTGGACAGCAGGCTCCTGGAGTCCTGCGCCTCCACAGGTGTGGACAGACCTGCGCCCGTCCTTGGTGGCCCTTCCTTCTCATGACCCCTTCTTCCCACTTTCCAGCCCTGGATACAAGAGGGTTGGTTCCCAAAAGACTAGGTAGCGGTCAATGTCAGCTTGTCTTCCCCTCTACCTTGGCCTTTCTCCACCAATGAGCTGTTCCCCGGGGTAGCTCTCCCTGCAGGGCCAGCCCGGCAGAGATGGCTGTGCCTGGCACCCTGGACCTTCTGCTCCTTCTCTTTGTGGTTGGTTCAGAGGAGGGGAGGCACCGTGTCTGAGAAGACTTGAGAACAGGATGTGTTTGGATCCTTGGAAGCTGACACTCATCTACTGAGGTCCTCTGCGTGGTGACCCAAAAGGTCTTCACTGAAAGCAAACACGGAGCCCAGGAAGAGGCTGGATTAAACTGCTGCCCCCTGGCACCGTCTCAGGCAGGTGTGCCTGAGTGAGGAATCATGCCCATGCTTCCTGGCACTACCAAGCCCCGAGGGCTCCATGAACTGTCTTTATTGGCCAAGCTAGATTCTGGAATTCACAATTCATTCTCTCTCTCTCTCTCTCTCTCTCTCTCTCTCTCTCTCTCTCTCTCTCTCATCTTACAGACATTTCTTCTCTGTCTAGAGGATGGCACCCCTTATGTTAGATTCTGTTCTGAAAGCCACAGAAATGGACCCTAACATGTTAAAAAATGGAGGCAATCAGAATAAGCATCCTGAAGAGAGGCAAGTTCGAGCATCTCCGCAGAGGCAGACCACGGGGCTTTTGTCTTGGTGCCACCACTGGGCACCCACTCTCTCCTGTTTAGTTGTGCTCAGCTTCCAAGTTCCCAGGAGAGAATCTTACTGTCCACTTTGGATCCCGTGCTTGACCAGTGGAAGTACCCCTTGACCAGGGGCTGAAGATTCTGGGATCAGTCAAAGTCAGGGCCCAGACCTGCCCACCAGTCAGCCAAGATCTGTTACCTTAAGACGGCCCCAAAGAGTTGCTGGGCAGACTAAAGTAGTAGATCCTCGTGCAGCCCACCACTGAACCCAGGCACACAGCACATCCCCTTCTTCATGCGATTCCCTAAGCTTAACATAGCCCTGCCACCTATGACCAAATCTGCTCACACTCTTGCTAATGGAGAAAAGTCCAAATTCATGTACAGCCCACCATCTTACCACAGCTGATGCCACGGTCTCAGCTCCGAGCCCAGGACCTCTGGCTATGGGCATTCCACCCAGGCCTAGCACGACCCTGCCTCACTATTTGGCAACCTTTAGTGTGCCTGGCACGTCTTGCCAACAATACACAGTATGTTAATAGCAAACTGAGAGAGGGAAGAGAAAATACCTTTTAATTGTACAAAACGGCAAAGAGAGTAAACACACTCACTAAGTGCAATCATGGTGGCTGGTCGCCAGTGTGGCTGGTATCTGGTACACCCATCCTTCGCTTCCCTCTGCCATTCTTGTTTCCTTTAGGTGGTGGTGGTAGTGGGGATTGAACCCAGAGGCATTCTACCTCTGAGCTATACCTCCTTTTTTATTTTTTGTTTTGAAACAGAGTCTTACTAGGTTGCTGAGAGTCTTGCAAAGTTGGGAGGCTAGTCTTGAACCTGTGATCCTCCTGTCTCAGCCTCCCAGGTATTGAGATTACAGGTTTGCACCACCATGCCCAGCTTCCCAACATGGCTTTTGTTACCAAAACAAGGCTGGGGGAGGGGCTGGAGTTCAGCAGGCCCTATGGGGAGCTGTCCCAGAGAGGGTGGCCCCACTGGGTCACAGCCTTCTTAGGACAAATCCAGGTCACCTTGCCTTCATGAAGTCATGCTTCTAAGGGATGCCCAAGATGACTGGACTGGAGGAGCGGTATATCTCTGAACACAAGTGATCCTCGTGTCCAAGGAGGCCCAAGGGAACAGCCAGAGAGGCTTTCCCACAGGCCCAGTGAGGACCTTCACGCAGACCCGCAATGTCTGCTCTGTCTCTGAAACCAGTGTGTCCTTGGTGAGAAAACCAAAATAAAACAAAGAGCTTGTCCTCACCTTAAGGAATTGCAAACACTCTCGGCCCGTGGAAGGGTCTAGAAGGAGGGGTGGACTGAGGCCATAGGGGCAGCCACCTCTTGTGCCCTTGCTGCATCCGGTGGGGCCTTCCCAGTCCTGGACCAGGTGTTGCTGCTGCGGCTGTTTTCGTGATGGCCACCCTAGGCCCACGTGCGGACGCGCGGTCAGCCACCGGAGCAAGTGAGCGAGGAGGGCGGAGAGCTCGGTGTGAGTCCCAGGAGGTGAGTGTGCAAGGTACGTCTCCTCTCTGCGCCGCAGTAAAAGGCCATCCTGATCCTGTGGGCTGCTGCACGCCAGCCGTCCTGAAATCATGAAATTGTTAACCTAAGGAACTTAAAATGTATTGCTATTAGAAACAAGGGCCATGGCAACACCATCTTTGTGCTGCCATTGGCCTTAATTCAAAGATTTGCTTTGTGCTTGGTACACAAATACAGAGGAGGAAATTAATCCACATGAGACACATTGAAATTGAGTACTTAAACAACAGACTCTTCTGATCAGGAAGAGAGTGAGGTTTGGAGTGCCCAGCTGAGATAGATGGTGGGCTTCTCCAGGTGGTGCACTCCGTCAATAACTCCTCTCTGCACACTACAGAACGGGGTCAAGCCGGGCGTGGTGGCGCACGCTTGTAATCTCAGCATTTGGGAGGCTGAGACTGGAGGATCCGGGTTCGAAGCCAGCCTCAGCTACCTAGTGAGGCACTCTGCAACTTAGTGAGACCCTGTTTCAAAATAAAGAATAAAAAATAGGGCTGAGGGTGTAGTTTGGAGGTAGAATGCCCCTGGGTTCCATCCCCAGTACCGCAAAACAAAACAAAACAAAACAAAAAACAACTGTGCCACCAATGCCCCCAGGACTGGCTACACCAGTATTTATTCTTCATTTTCCTATCTCACCAGAAGCAACCACAATGAAATCTGTTGAAGTACAACGTAATTGTGCTTTGAACTAGAACACCGGACCAAACTGGCTCTCTGCTGGCTTTGATTCCACTGAGTCACAGGAACCCTTGCTTGGCTCCTTAAGGAAGCGCCTGTGCTCTCTCTGTATTCTGCGGAGGATTTGCGTGGCTCGCCATTAGTTTTGATGCGTGTGGTATTCTGCAACTCGGAAGCAGTTTGAAGTAGGTTCTAGGTCTGTGCTAATCGAAGGAGTTGGGAAATGCGAACCAGGCTTACCCACAGCATAAAGAGCTGCACGCCAAAGTTGGAACTCCTCGGGGAGCTGCGAGGAGCCGGAGGGCCGTGTTCAGAGTGTAGACCCTGCTTAGAAATGCACGGGAGAGAGTCACGGCCAGAGAAGAAGGTAATTCGAACTGACAGACCAGGCAGTTAGCATACACGACTCATTCCACTAGGAAACCCACTCAGGATTGAATTCCGCATGGGCTGGGGCTATTTGCAGAAAGTTGGGCTGCATTGCTGCGAAGGACTTCTGAGGTCAAGTCACTCTGGGCAGGCGGGAGCTTATTTAGCACCTGCTCTGACCGCTCACCTTCTAGCTACGCAGGCCCCAGGGTTTACCCTCGTGCGCTCTACCCTGAAGGAAAATGGGACGCGTTCTTTGTTTCACACCAGAGGTGGCCAGATGGGGACCAGAGGTGCGCGATGGTGTGGAAGGGCGCAGGCACCAAGATGCCTGCAACAATGGGTATCAGCTCGGTGCTCCACCGGGGAAGGGCTGTGGTACCCAGGATGCAGCGGTGAGGGTCAGTAGCACGGCGTTCATGCGGCAATGGGATTCACGCACAGGCTAGAGGTTGGTGGCCTAACCAACTCGCCCTGCCACCACCTTGGACAGTCCTGACTCAAGTCCAGCCACCTGATCAGGTTCCCTGTGTTCTATTGTTTCTTCCAGCTGAGTGAGGGCTGGTAAAGAAGGGGCCAGGAGCTCGCTGCCTCCCATTTCCCCTCTAGCCCACCCTTGAAGACAAATTCACACGTGGGTCCAGGAAGGCTGTAGGTCTCGGCTTCGCCTTCATCCTTCCCAGCACCCAGGTTCCCCTCCAACTGCAGAGATCCATCGAGGCAGGAAGCCAGGGATGGCCTCAGGCTACGGAGTGCCACTCTGCACGGGGCTGGGAAGAGTGTTTGAGAAAATAAACCTGTCAGCTGGCTGCTGAAAACAGCCTTGTCTTGAGCTCCGAGGGGAGACACATGTGACTGGAATGGAGGTGTTCGTGGGTGTGATAGAGGCTGAACGGGACGGAGCGGTGCGGCCCTCGCTACGGAGCGGACTCAGGAAGCTTCCGACCAGGCAAGGCTTTCCAACGTCATGATTTCGGGGGAAATTCTCTCGACACCCCTGCCTGGCTACCTGGGCAAACCTGGGGTCTCCTTTCTCCAAGAGGGAAAGCGGCTGTCCTATGGGTTTTCCACGAGATTGGCCAGCGCGCCATGGACCAGGCCTGCCCCCTGGTCCTCGCTGAGCCTGGGGCTGGGGGGATATCCCCCCTCCTCTGCAGCAGACACACAAGCTGACCAGGCACACGTGAATCAAAGCCAAAGAAAAGGCCCAGGCCTTCTGCGGGGGCAGAAGACGTTTCCTGGGCGCCCAGGTTGGACCTCGTGCCTCGGAGGAGCTGCTTGATAGTTTTTGTAGCACGGAGGGCTTTTCCTTTCTTTATTTTCCTTGAGAGATGGGAAGGGGTGAGGACAGGGGTGAGGACAGAGGTGCCCCGGGGTCCTCTTAGTCTCCCCACAGCCTCCCTTCTGGCACTTTCTAGCTTGTTTCTAGGCCCAGGGAAGCTCAAGAACAGAAGGGAGCATTTCTCCATGCCTGACCTCCAAATACCAAACTTCAGAAGGGTACCTTCCCACAGCCAGGCCTGCTGGTCTTAGACGCTAAGTAGAGCTTTAAATCCCAGGGATCAGCGGGTAGACAAATTAAGTAGCGTCTTATAGAACGGTGTGAAGACTTACATCAATATTTCCCTTTCATCTCGGGAGGATAACTGATGTTATGCCTTCCCCTTCCTGAGAACCGAGCTCGAGTGCCGGAGCGCCGTGCGGGTTCACAGGGGAGAGAAACACTCAGAGACGGGAGTAATCCCAGTAAACAATGATTTGATGAAATTACGACTACCCATCGCTTGTCAACTCACCTGCCCTAAGACTGGTAAAGTGCTGGAATTTTGAGTAGCGAAGCAGACGAGGGGAGATATTCAGACGCCCAGATAAATAAAAAACAATCATTTTCCTTCGCCGTGGCAAATAATTCAGTAAATAGATGGGAACCGTGAGACGCTCCCAGGAAAAACACTAATTAAGTAAATTCTACTAGCTGGGGGCAGGTAAAGAAGGACCCAGGAGCTCAGTGCCTCTCATTTCCCCTCCAGCCCACCCTTGGAGACAAATTCAGGCGTGGGACCAGGGAGGCTGTGGGTCTCAGCTTCGTCTTCGTCCTTCCCAGGACCTGGCTTCCCCCAAATGCAGAGATCCATCTAGGCAGGAACCCGGGGATGGCCTCAGGTTACAGAGTGCCCCACAATCGGACCAAAGTTTTATTTATCAAGCATGTAGTTTGTCCTTTTTTTTTTTTTTTTCCCTATTAACTATCAAAAGCCAGATCCTAGCCCAGCATGGTAAAATACACCCATAATCCCATACTTGGGGAGGCTGAGACCAGAGGATCACAGATTCAAGGCCAGCCTTAGTAACTTAGTGAGACCCTGTTTCAAAATGAAAAAACGGACTGAGGGCAGAGCTCAGAGGTAGAATGCCCCTGGGTTCAATGCCCAGTACCAACAGAAAACAAAAAGTCAGATCCTGGCTTCAGCTCCTTGGAAACCTCGCTAGGGCTGGAACCTGGCTTGCTGTTTTGAGCTTAAGTGGCAGGAAGCTGTGTATTTTCTTCTTGCACTTAACAGGACTCAGCCCTGTTCGCCGGAGCTTGCTGAGGGGCGGCTGCGGGCTTGGCGGTCCATGTTTACTTCTCCATGATGTCCCTGTTTCTCCTTGGAGATTGCGCCTGCAGCTGTTTCTCGAGCAACTATAGAGACCACCCGTGTTGTCTTTGCTGTTTCTGCTCTAGCTCTCTTAAGTGACATTTTAGTCAATCAGAAGCTACCTATAAAAACGTGTTTGGTGCGCTATCTTGCCAGCCAGCAGATTTTGTCTTGGAGTGGACCATCTGGTGAAACTGGTCCTCCGTCTCCTGTGGTTGAGGAGCCTTTCATCACCCTATATGATGATACCAAGTTCTCCTTCCTTGTTCTGTAGCCTGAGACAGTCTTACTGGAATCTGCAGCTGCAGTGGCTAAGATCTGAGCTCCAAAACAGCCGAGCCCGCTGTTGATCAGGACTGCAGAGATCCATTGAGGCAGGAACCCAGGGCTGGCCTCGGGTTACGGATTGCCACTGTGCACGGGGCTGTGAGGTCCAGGTAGATAGCCTCTGACTTCTGTAGAACACATTCGGAGCAAATTTTTATTTATCAAGCACTTGGTTTGTCCCGGGCCCTGGCTAGCACTGGGCGGACCTGTTTCTGCTCTATGGTCCATGGCCAGGTCCTGCTCATCTGGGGAGTTCTGAAAACTCCCTGCCATCCTCCCAGAGATCGAAGAGGAGGCTGTGTCTGTTGAATAAATGCAACAGTCAATTATTAACAAATGCTTGACTGTCCAATGACAAGGTCACTTCAGGGCACCCACGGTATCAGTGTGTGCTGCTGCTGGCGCGGACCAACTCCCGAGACCTCGTGGGTAAGTAAAAAGGGTATTTATGTCACAGAAGTCAGCACAGGCTGCTTGTCGGGGTTCGCTCCCCAGGGGGACCTGGGGATGCGGTGGGGAAGCCGCTGTGCGATCTGCCCTTCCTGGCTCGGAGGGTGCAGCCTGGGGGATTCAGAAGGGCGGGACGTGATCTCGGCAACACCCGTGTAAAAACAAGTCATCGGATAATAACAGGCCTCTGGGTTCTTTCTGAGATATCAGCTTCTCTAAGCCAGCTTCCTGAAGGTGTTAACTTCGGGATGAAAGGCGGGGGGAGCGAAGTCTTTCATCTTTTGCATCTCCGAGGAGTCTCCACAGTCCCACTGTGAATTAATATGCCCCTGTTTGTTTTGGGCTCCCTGGCCTCACATGTATAACAAACATGCTCTAGAGACAGCCCCACGGGAAGGGATTTAGCTGCTGTTTGCTTTCGAGCCAGCAGCTCTCAGGGACAAACAGACACAGGGTTGCTATATATTCCTTGTAAATTCTTGGGGCTACTTAACATCCTCCGGTTAGATCCAGTTAATTAAAGCCAAATAATTGCGACCCTTCTCCTACACTACCTGGATGTTTCAAATAGACGCGTTATTTCGGTCTCAAGTGCTGACCTTCGGCTCCCCGGGCCACGTTTTTCTTCCCTCAGACCTGGTTAGTAAGCGGGGCCTGGCTCCTCTGGGCTTTGTCGCCTCTGCCACGGGCTCCTCCCCATTCCCTTCTCGCAGGACAAAAGCTTCCAAAGCTCTCCTGGGTCCCCAGAGATCTGCTGTCTTGGTTTTGACTCTTCTGGGAAGTTTGAGGGAATTCGCCTCTTAGCCACCATTTTGGGGTTGGCTGAAGGGAAAACCCACTGTTTTCTATTTATAACTCTGCTGCTCACCACGTATCAAAATGTGCCGCAGCAAATAAATGTCACCTTGGGACCATTGCCAGCACCAGGATGGAGCCACTGCAGGGCTGACAGGGAGACCCGAGCCCACCTGGCTTGTCGGATGTCCAGGCCAATCGAAGGACAAAGTACAACACTGCCCAGCCCAGCAGATCTGCTCCCCGCTTCCCATGTTCCCTGCAAGTAGTGCTGGGCGGGTCTTACCTACGCCACCGAGAGTCGTTGTTATTATTATTATTATTATTATTATTATTATTATTATTATTATTATTGATACTGGGGACTGAACTCAAGGGCCTGCTCCCTCTGAGCCACACGCCCAGTCCTTTTTATTTTGATTTGAAACAGGGTCTCACTAAGCTGAGCCTGGCCTCGGACCTGTAATCCTCCTGTCTCAGCTTCCCAAGTCCTGGGATTACAGGCATCATGTCCAGCTCAGAAAACCCTTTGGCACATGCCTTATGGGGTCCTTAACACCCACGAGCTGCGCCCCCACACACAGGGAGCCCCTGAGGGAGAATTCTGCTCCTTCGACCTTGGGGCGACCTGGACAGTGGCGCTGCAGCGAAGTGACAGGAGGCACTGCCCAGGCTCTGATGTGAAAGACAAGAGTCATGAAGTCGGGGGGACGTGCCCGGCTACAGGCAGGTCCTAGGACGTGGCTTCAGAGGAAATGAGGTCCATGACATGGGCTGGTTCTCTGGGATCCTCTGTGCTCCAACAAAGGAAGATCAGATAAAGGAGCAGCAGCCACCGCTCCACGGAGAATCGCTTAGGGTAGATCTGGGATTGGTGCCCAGGAGCTGCGTAGAGGACAGGGTGAGGGACGTCACCTGACAGTGGAGTGGCCGCGCCCCGCCTCGCAGGCAAACACTCCACAGGAATCGTGTCCTGTCAGTTTATTGGTCCAGGACAATTTATTGGTCATATGACATCACTCGGTTTTATAAGTCACTTGACATTCATTACAGGCTTCCGCGAGATACCAAAATAGATTAAACCATTTGGAGTGACATCAGCTCCTCGCAGTCCCCAAGATGTGTCGGGAAGGACAAGGGGAGCAAAGCCCCCAAGAGAGCGTGACAACACAAACGGGAAGCATCTGAAACCTTGGCTGTGTTGGATTTGCCAGCGACAAATCCCAGAAGCCGTGAAGCCGTGGGGACCTCCTGGAGCCCAGATGGCACCCCGAGGAGGTAGTGAGGACCCCAAATCTCCTGCAGGTGACTCCTTAGAAACAGGGCCCTAGGAAGTTTCTTCTCCTAGTCTCCTCTGCCCTTTCTAAAATGGCGGCGGTTCTCAAGCTGAATTTGCAGCAAGCTCACTTGCAGAGCTGGCTAAAAGCAGAGGCGCTCAGGACTCATCTTGGAAGAACAGGGTCACAAAGTCTAGATCCGCAGGAATAGCCCTTTCCACAGGGCCCCTGGGGAGTGCACAGGCCACCCGAGGGAGACAGCTGCAGAGCCACCGCCGTCTGTCTGCGGGGCACACATAGGGAGGTGTGGCAGGCAGAATGCCAGGAACCTCTGCCACAGAGATGGTGGCACCTGGGAGGGGCCCCCACTTGCTGGAGAGAGCCAAGGGGCAGAGGGAGAAGGGAGCGTCCCTGCACCCTGGAGCTGAAGCTGGCCCTTCCCCTGTCCTGAGCTGGAGGGAGGGGCAGGGCCGCCCTGTCCACGAGGGACCTCCAGCAAGGCGGGGGGTTATTGTTTCTTTACCTGAGACAAGTCCCACAGAGTTGGCAGTGGGGACTGTCTGCGTGGCACCCCAGCGGCTGGGGAGGGAGACTTCCTTCTTGGGGTATCAGAGTGGCTCACTCTCTCCTGACTGACCCTTCCTGACTGACCCTTCCTGACTGCCTTCCTTCCTTCCTTCCTTCCTTCCTCCCTCCCTCCCTCCCTTCTTTCCCTCCTTCCTTCCCTGTCCTTCTTTCGTTCCTTCCATCCCCTTTCTTCTCTGCTTCAGCATCTCTCTCTCCTTTACATGTCTTTCTAGGTGTCTAGGCTCACGTGCGTTTTCTTAATCTAAAGTCCCCCTCCTCCCCCGCCGCCTCTCTGGATTGACTAAGCAGGCCTCCTGTTTCTCCTGGGAGGTCCCTGAGCTGCGCGGTGGCACAGGTGGCTGGTCTCCATGGGAACAAGGATGTGCTGATGTGTCCCCAGTCTAGTCCTGCTTGCCCAAGTCGGCGCTTACAGTCATTGGGGTCCTAACCCAGATTCTACATTAGGAAATCAAGAGCCTGGTCTCTCTAAGAATAAGTTGGAACTTATTCTTCCTTGCAGTGTGCAGCCTGGATGGAGGTGTGCCCTTCCGTCCGCGTGTAGAGTGGGTGAGCAGAGGGCACTCCCCTGAGCCCTGTGGTCCCAGCACGTGGAGTCATCATCTGTGTTTACGGAGTCACGTTCTGGCAGATCTGGCTCGAGTCCTTGACGGAGAGGGCCATATGTGGATTCAATTAAGCACGGGACCCTGATGGGCACACACATCGCCAGCGTGTGGTGAGCCAAACAAGAGCCGAAAGCAGGTCGGGGCGACAGTCAGTGCCAGAAAAGAGAAGCCGCTTTCTAAATGTCACCCGGTGTGTGGCGCATGCCTCCTCCACGGCGCTCCCTCCTATCCCCGCGCTTGGTCTACACGGCGCTCCAGCACTTAGGTGAGGGAGCTGCTGTTCCAGGCACGGGAGGTCTTCAGAAAGCCGAACATGGTGGCGCACACTTGTAATCCCAGTACTTGGGAGGCTGAGACCAGAGGCTCTGAGTTTGAATGTGCAGTGCGTGCTCTTGTGTGAGGTGTGTGTGCAGTGTGCATTCCCGTATGACGTGCATGTGCGTGGTGAGCGTTCGTGTGTGCGGTGTGTGCTCTCCTGTGAGGAGCATTCCTGTGCACAGGGCGCGCTCCCGTGTGAGGTGTGAGGCATGCATTCCCGTGCACAGGGCGTGTGAGGTGTGAGGCATGCATTGCCGTGTGCAGGGCGCTCTCCCATGTGAGGTGTGAGACATGCATTCCTGTGCACAGGGCGTGTGAGGTGTGAGGCATGCATTCCCGTGTGCAGGGCGCGCTCCCGTGTGAGGTGTGAGG